>CM046446.1:16104003-16246503 GCA_025506515.1 Flaveria trinervia
CTTTCATAGGAAACCATTTATTGGATTCCTCAAATAATTTGGTTGTCCAGTCTTAATATTAAACACCCGTGATCATTTGGGAAAATTTTCATCCAAGTCTGATGAAGGATTCTTTTTATGTTATTCTTCTATCTCAAAGGCTTATGGAGTGTTCAATCCAAGATTGAACATTATTGATGAATCTACAAATGTTCAATTCAAAGAACATTCGTTTCCCAAATCTACAAATGTTCAATTCAAAGAACATTCGTTTCCCAATCTACAAATGTTCAATTCAAAGAACATTCGTTTCCCAAATCTACAAATGTTCAATTCAAAGAACATTCGTTTCCCAAATCTACGAATGGTCTTGACTGGTTGTTTGATATTGACACATTTACAAAATCATTTGACCAATTTCACTTGTCTGATGCAGGAAATATACATTCAGGTGATACTTCATCAATTGTAGAAAGAAGAGATAATTATCCATTCATTCCACTTACATTTGATGAACATATGAATGAAGATGTTCCTCTTCAAGCTGATCCCATCAGACAACTGTCATAAAACCTTAGTGTTTCTTTTGAAGAAGGTCCCAGCCTGGTACCATCTCACTCAGATGATTTGTCAAATGAGTTCAGAAATCAAAAACAGGCTTCTCATCCAATAGAAACACAAGGTACGTCAAATGATGCAAGCAATCTCAGTGCTGTTGGAGATGTAGCAGAACTGAAACAGAAGTTGACAATCTTCATAATTCAACATCAATACAAGATGAATGTGCCTCTGACCATAATCAACTGAATGTCTCCAATCTTGATGTAACTATTGCTGGTGACACCATTCCAACCACAAGAATACATAAGAATCATCCGGTTGAAACTATTATTGGTGATCTTAATGAGAGGGTGACTAGAAGCAAGTCTAGTATAGCAAACATCTGTTTTTTCTCATGCTTTCTATGTCAAACAGTACCCAAAAACATCAAAGAGGTACTTCAAGACAATAGTTGGATTGAAGCAATGCAGGAAGAATTGCTCCAATTCAAGAAGCAAGAAGTATGGCAGCTGGTAGATCTTCCTAAAAGACAATACCCTATCGGTACCAGATAGTTGTACAGGAACAAGACTGATGACAGAGGGATCGTCATCAGAAATAAAGCAAGACTAGTGGCACAAGGATACACTCAGGAAGAAGGAATCGACTATGACGAAGTGTTTGCTTTTGTTGCCAGACTAGAAGCAATCAGAATCTTTCTTGCATATTCTGCATCCATGAAATTTACTGTTTATCAAATGGATGTAAAGTGTGCCTTCCTGTATGGAAAGATTGCTGAAGAAGTCTATGTGAGTCAACCACCTGGCTTTGAAGATCCAGATTTCCCTCATAAAGTGTACAAGCTTGACAAAGCTCTGTATGGTCTTCATCAAGCACCAAGAAAGTGGTATGAGACTCTATCATCCTTTCTTCTTGAACATGGGTATGAAAGAGAAAGATTCATCAGACCCTCTTCAGAAGAATAAGAGGAAAAGACATGCTGTTAGTCCAGATCTACGTGGATGACATTATATTTGGCTCGACAAACAAGCAACTCTGCAAAGAATTTGAAGACCTTATGCATTCAAAGTTCCAAATGAGTGCTATGGGGGAACTCACCTTCTTTCTAGGGGTGCAAGTCCAACAAACAACAGATGGAATCTTCATCAACCAAACAAAATATAACCATGTTGAAGAAATTTCACTTTGCTGACTGTCAGTCTATCAGAACTCCTGTGGATACTAAGGTGAAGATTGGACCTGACCCTGAAGGTAATCAGTGGATCAGACTCACTATCGATCAATGATAGGTTCACTTATGTATCTAACAGCCAGTAGGCCTAACATTATGTTTGGTGTTTGTGTGTATGCCAGATATCAAGCTTATCCAAAAGAATCACATGTGAACGCAGTCAAGAGGATATTAAGATATCTGAAGGGCAAGCCAGCTCTTGGGTTATGGTATCCAAAGGAAGAAGAATTTAATCTCTATGCCTACACAAACAGTGATTATGGAGGATGCAACTTCAACAGAAAATCCACTTCTGGCGGTTGTCAATTTCTTGGTCCCAGACTAGTATCCTGGCAATGCAAGAAGCAGACAAATGTGTCTGTGTCTACAATAGAAGCTGAGTATATTGCTGCATGAGCATGTTGCTCTCAAGTTCTCTGGATTCAAAACCAGATGCTTGATTATGGTTTTAACTTCTTGCACACACCAATTTCTATTGACAACACAGTTGTCGTCTTTATAACTAAAAATCCGGTTTAGCACTCAAAAGCAAAACATATTGAGATTAGATATCATTTTTGAGAGACTGTGCTGAAAAAGGTTTAATCAAATTGATTCAAGTACCAACTACAAATCAATTAGCTGATTTGTTCACCAAGGCATTTGAACCTAGTAGGTTTGAATTTCTGGTTGGTCAATGGCATGATTAACCTTGAGTAAAAACCATGAAAAACATAAAAAAACAATTTAAAACATCAAAAAACCACAAAAAGAAATCAAGTTTGATGAAGAAAAGAATTCCATGGGAAATGATATAATTACAGTCGTTATATCATTCACTGTGCTTAATTTCAAAATGTAAAAGATTGAAATGACTTACCAGATATGTTGGTAGGCTCAACTTGGAAGAAAAGATACATGCAGTGATGAATTAAAGACATATTCAATTGTGAAACACTTATCACAAAGTATAGGTATGTATTGGCTTATCTGAATGCATGTGTGTGTAGTAGCCTAAACACACCAGGTAATGATACTTTATGAATCTCTTTCACCACATCATGTTCATCTTTGTTTTGCTGAGCAAAGACCTGATGAAACTTGCACATAGTGCAGATGTTATGATCCAAAAGATTCTCAATGTGGAACACATCTAAAACTGGATGAATCAACAAAGTAATACAGTCCAAGTGAATGAACAAAAGAATCCTATCATGGATCACCTTCCAAAGTGAAGTGAAAAGAATCCCAATGTGGATCAACATAAAAAAGGATCAAATTAAAAGAATCCCATGAGGATCAGTGAAAATGAGATTTCATGACTTAAGTAACCTGGTAAGAAAAGTTGTGAAAAAGTTCTACCATGCATTGTATAAGGAGGGTTGATCATTTCATGCTTATGTGTGTGAGGTACACATTGAATATTAATCAATGAAAACATGATAAAAGTCATTTGCATCAAAATATCAACCAAGTATGGGCTAAGAGGACAAACATACCTTCAATTTTCAAGTTCATGATCATGTCCATTTAATCATAAAGGATGCACAAGTGTAATGTAAGACTGATATGATCCCAACAATAAGATTTTTCTCTTAGTTATCAATATTAATCAAAATAATATTCAAAAGGTTTTAAATCTTTAAAGTTTCTCTCCAAATGTGGACATAAACTTTAGGAGGAGTAATTTAAAATTTTTGAGTAAGTCCAAATTTTTGTCTATTAACTTAATTTTGAAAAAACAAAACAAAAAAATTTTAGTTGGTGTTGTTGCAATAAGTCATACCATTATATCTCAGCTTATGCAGATTCTTAGAAGCATGATAAGTCCAAGATCTGTCAAAATTAGGAAACTTGTATCAATTGTGACATACAAGTCAATCCAAGCAAGAATTGACACTTCAATAGCCAACTTCATAAGAAAATTCAATCAAGGACACCTCTTCATAAGATGAATAATCAATTCAATCACATTAACTTTTGATTAAGTTCAAAAGTAACGTAGGTAAGTGCATTAATTAATGCGGGTGAAGGTAACCCATGCATGTAACTAATGCGGGTAACAATATATTTTCAAGTGCAACTAATGCGGACAATGATTTTACTCTACCGCATTAGTGTGTGAAGTAGATGTGGAACTTACTCTACCGTATTTGCTACAGTTAACAAATGCGGATGAACAGGTCTCTATCGCATTTGCTACATGCAATGTTGACCAAGTGTTATCAACCGCATTTGGTATAGTCACAAATGTTGATTGACTTTGTTCTATCGCATTTGCTATTGTGTACAAATACGGATAGGATAAAACAAGTAACTCTACCGCATTTGTTACAGTGAATGCTAATGAGCACAATCACAAGTTATTCTTCCGCATTTACTATAACACAAATGCGAATAGCCAAAGGTTTCAAGTTTTAACTTCCGCATTTGCAACAGTACACAAATGCGGAAAGAATAAAAATAAGAAGAAACAAAACTTCCGCATTTACAACAGTAGCCAAATGCGGGCAGTCAATGTCAAAAGTTTGTCTTCGCATTTGCTACAGTTAGTAAATGTGGATGACCAAAAGCAGCCAAATACGAACCGTCAGTCAAAAGTTTGTCTTCTGCATTTGTTACAGTTGACAAATTCGGATGACCAAAAGTCAAACAAATTAACCTTCAGCATTTGCTATAGTGGTGACTGTATCTGATTTTAAACTTGAAAAATCTTTCAAAATGTATTATTCAGTACACCATCTTCAATCATCATCATCATATACATTTAAAGATTTTTGTGTGAATCTACTCAATCGACTTTTGTTATCGATTTTGAAACAACATTCGGATCAGAAATAAGGTGAAACTTTCATAAAAAGTTTAATCAAAACCTAAGTTTCAGAATGTTAAACCTAAATCAGTCAATGAACCAACTGCAAGGAAGAACAAAAAAAACATGTTTCGTTGATATAACATAATACATCTTCTCGACTTCAATGAGCATGAAAACCAACAGAAAGTCTTATCATCATGAAAATCTTAATATTCATATTCGTTGTAAGAACAGAGCATTTTAAAAAATAAAACATTTGAACCAATACAATGAAACAATATCTCATTAATGGTTCAAACATTGAAACTATGATTGTTAAATGACAAACTCACTATTTGCCATGACAACAATGCCACAGAAATGACAAGCAGTCTTCCTTGTCAATTTAAAGTCAAACTGATAACTAACACACATGTCTCTTGTGCAGATTACATGGAAAATCTTACATGGAGCAAGCTCCATAATGTCAGCGGTTATTTAAACCTTGATATGCCTGAAGCCGAAGGACTTAAAGATATGATAAGATTCTTATCTACCACAAGGGTAGCATATGCCATGACTGTGAGACCAACAATCTATGAGAATCCCATCAGGTTCTTCTGGGAATCAGCTGAGGTAGTTAATGCTGATGGTGTGAGAACATTAACAGGGAGAATGAACACTGAGCTCACTCTGAGGATCACAGAAGAGTCTGTTAGAAGATGTCTACAATTTCGTGATAATGCTAATGATCCTCTGGAACTAGATGATGAAGAAATAACCACTTTTTCACTAAAATTGGTTATGAAGGGGGTTATGAAGCAAAACAGATAGTTAAAGGATTAGTGGATCTGCCTTGGAGGTTCCTAATTCATATGTTCTAACATTGTCTGTCAAAAAGAAAAACAGGATGGAATGACATTCCAGTCCTCACATCTTCTGCAATATGTGCTCTCTACACCAACACCCCATTTAATATGTTTGCATATGTGTTCAATGGCCTAATTTCTAACATTCAATAAGGATTAAGATACAAGTTTCTGATGTATCCCAGATTCATTCAATGTCTAATCAATGAATCATTCCATGACATTGTTAATGAAGGACCTGTGCTTAACATCCCTCACTATGACGCAAGATCCTATAAATACATCAAGAATAAGGACCCAAGGAACTTTTACAGTGGTGCCCACTCACCCCTTCTTCCTTGGATGATTCAACAATTATATCAAGCAGGTCAAGCACAACAATCATCACAACAAATACCACAACCATCACCTCAACCAACTCCACAACCATCTCCACAAACATTACCACAACCTTCACCACAAACATTACCACAACCTTCACCACAAACATCACCGCAACCATCACCACAACCATCTCGATAATCATCACCACAACCATCTCCACAAACATCACCACAACCATCACCACAACCACAACCACAACAATCACCACAAACACCCCTCAACCTAAATCTATATCGCCTCATCATCAATCTCCAATATCATCACCACATCAATCACCTATGTCACCTTACCAACCTTTACTATCATCCCATGATCACCCTACTAAAATAGAAGGATCAACAAGTGCATCTAAGTCATCCAAATCATCTTTTGATGAGGAGGATCATCATGATCAAATCCCTGCTATGAAAGCACCTTCTGGGGCTGCTCCTTCATAGAGCTATGCTGAATCTAACATCAACAGGCCTAATGAAAAGGATGAACTAATATCTGAGCTCTTACAGAAAGTGGAAAAGATGGAAAGGACCTTAAACAAGAGAGCTGGAATCATCAATGACAGAATTTTAGAGCTGGATGAGAAAGAAAATGAATTGAAAGAACTAAAAGAGAAATATGCAGCTGAAAGAAAAGAAAGAGAAAAGGAGATTGAGTACTTAAAGGCTGCACTAAACCATTCTAGTGAAGAAATCAGTGGTTATGTGGACACTCTTGCTATTCAAACTATAGCAATGGAGGAGCAAGAAAATATCATTGAGGAACAAGTAGAAATTATTTCTAGTCTTGAACAAGAGCTTCAAAGTCAAAACAGAAGAATCTCTGAACTTGAACTGATAATTGAAAGTCAAAGAAGTAAAGTGGATGATGAAAAGAAAGATGAAGAACAAGAAAAGGAAGATGTGGATGATAACAAGTATATTCTGAAAATGAAGAAAAAGAAGGTGATGCAAGTCAAACAAAGTTCAAAGATCAAAGTCTAGAAATGGTGGTATACTCTAGAAACACAGATGACTCACTATGAGAAAGCTGAATTTGAAGAACTATTCAATGCATTAGATAGTTTTTCATCTGAAAAATTCAGCATAAATGATGACTTTTGGGAGTTTGTAAACAATCTAAGGGCTGATTCAGAGCCTATTGTATTCATCCCTAAGTCACCGGTGCTATTGGAGAAGGAGTTGACTATGCAAATTGTCCCTGCTATCTCTTTATCTGAAGAACAAAAAGAAAAAAATAAAAGAATAAAAGAAATGTATGAAAAAGAAAAGAAAGAAGAATATGAAAAGGAAAAGAAAGAGGAACATGAAAAAGAAAAGAAAGAAGAGGAGAAAAGTAAACTGAATTATCAAGAACCAAGCACACCTGAAAAGGTACCTGAAGCAGTAGAACAAGCTGAAACTTCTAGCCCTCAACTTCAAACTTACTCATGAAAAAGGAAATACTTAGCTGAAAAGGCTAAGGGTAAGAGACCAATAGTGGAAGAAGAACCAATGAAGAAACAAAAGGATGACCCCAAAAGTCTAGCAGCAATTGCTGAATTTTTGGAAGAACATAAGCAGGCAGAAGCTCAATTGAAGAAATTGGCTGGTGCAGTTGATTTAGAAGAAGGTGAGATTGCTGGTGGATATGAAGCTGAAAGGGATGTTAATATGGACAGTCCATGAAAACTGAACAATCAGTAGAAGACATGGTGTTCAAAGCACAAACTGATGACTTAATGATTAAAGCTATGTTTCTAATCAATCAAGGATCTGATCCAGATGAAGTGTTTGGAATGACATATGAAGGAATGAAAGAAAAAGAAGATAAAGTGAAAAGGCTGCTTGATCCAAACATTGAAACAGAATATGAGAAAGCAATCACCAAGGATACTCCAAAGCATAAAGAATCCTCTATGAAGAAATCAACGGGTATGAAAGACCATTGCCAAGAAGGGCTCCCCTATACAAGCTGTCTTCAATGAAGAAATCTTTCCCAACTCATAACCATTATTTCTTGATCCTTATAATATGTCTGATAAGGAAATGAAGGAATATCTCTCAAGTCAGGGGTTCATAAAAAGAAGGATTGGAAACATGAAGACCAACTCATTAAGAGCTACAACTCTTCAATTGATTAATGAGAAGAAAGAAAAACTTAAGAAGCTGGAAGAAGAATTAGCAAGCACCAAGCCAAGAAGTAGAGTATCAGCTGAAGACATGATGCTGAACCAGAAAGACCAAGAACTACTTGCCCTGTGCTACACAAGTACCCTAAATGGTTTGCGGAACCATCTCAGTTGAAACTGCAAGAAGGATTGACTACTGCAGAACTGATCAGAGGGGTATCTACTCCCAAGGGAAAAGTTGATGAAAAGGTAATAGCTTGGAAGTACGACAATACATGGAATATGATCATAGTGAAAAGGATCTCAGGGCTAGTACAATTCTTTACAGAGTACTCAACTCTTGTAAATGCCCTGGAGATTCATGATTTGAAGAAACTAGCTCAACTTGAACTAGTCAATCATGCAGCTATGTTCAGGGGATATGAATTTGAAAACATACTAAAGATGTTCAGAAGAACAACAACTTCAATTCATTAAAGACAATATGCTTGAGAAAAGATAAAACATTTGTCAATCCCCGTGATAAGAAGAAAAAGATGCAAGCAGAAGAAAAAGATGCAAGCAGAAGAAATTGTATTCCCTGAGCTGAAGGTGAAGCCTATAGAATCATTAAAAAGGAAAATGGTGTATAGTACTCATTCCTCCAAACCCATCTCAAATGTATACTATGATGAGAAAACCTATGAGATGGTAATTGAAAGGAAGTGGGGAGGAAAGGAGGGAGCTGAAATCAGATTATTCAATGGATATGAGGTTAGATTGCTTGATGAATCATATATCCATTACATATACACCAGACATTTTAGGGAATTGAATAATAAACTGGGAGAGTTGGATATGCACTTATTTTTAAAGTGCATCAAGCTGCTGAAGTTGGCATATGATCAGATAAGAATCAAAAGAGAGAAAAGAAAGAAGAAGAAGACACCATTGCAGCTTGGCAACATTATAAAACTTGAGGTTGATGTGGGGGGAGCTTACTGATACATAGAGATGGACTTTCTACAATTTCTATATGGGAGCAAATTTCACTAAAGAAGCTACCAATAGAAGCCATCTACAATATGAGCAAGATAAGATTCATGTGCTAAGCAGAGAAAGGATGTCAGAAACTACAGAATTCGTGAATATGATCAAAGCTATACTGGATCCTACCAAAGCTGCATTCATCTTACCCCCAGAAGACCCAGCAGAATCTTCACAACATCAATCACCTCCCAAACATTAAGGAAAAACTTGGCTGTATAATCCGTAGGGGGGGTATTGTTGGACCCTTGAAAGGATCATACATGCCAACTCAATGGGTGATTTGATGATTATTCTACTGAAATCCCTTAAAGTCCAAGAAGAAATGCGGATGACGAATCTGCTAAGAAGAATAAAGTATTGTCTCCCACATTTGTCAATGCGGAAGGCATAGAACAAATACGGACAAGTGTTTGTTTTTCCGCATTGACAAATGCGGAAGACCAAGAATAGATGCGGACAAGTACTTACTCTTCCGCATTGACTAATGCAGAAGACGAAGTAAATGCTGACAAGACTTTGCTCATCCGCATTGACAAATGCGGATGATCGAACAAATGTGCACAAGTATCTGTTCATCCGCATTAACCAATGCGGATGACCAACATACTAATGCAGTTGATCAAGTGAAGAAATGCTGATCAAGTTAACTCATCCGCATTTGTCAATGCGGATGAACAAGCAAAGATGCGGATGAAGACTTAGACTAGTTCTGATGTAATAGGTTAGGGGTAGTTTAGTCATTTTGTAAAAGGCATCTTGTCTGCCTATAAATAGAATAGATACCTCGTACATGAGGTGACGGCTGATAGATAGAGAATTTTTGTTGTAACTATTCTCTGTAATATATCAACTTTCATATATCAATACAAAAGCATTTATGAGTTTTTTTCTTGCATTGAATGTTCTTTGATTGTTTGTTTCTGCCACTCAATCATTGACTTGATTATCATATTCGATTCACAGTAAGAATATCACTCTTACTCAACCCCAGTCAAACTATTACAAAAACATCATGCATTCAATCAAATTCGACACCATCAAGAATTCTCTGTATAATCTGATAAATCAATCGCATGTAACCAGCAAAATAGGTTTATAGATAGTGTTTCACGATTCAAAGATTGATTCAGGTTTGATCATTTGAAGACTACATTCAAATTCCAGAATTTACCAAGATTCAGGTTTGCTTGTTCGATTCATTTTGTATTCTAGACTTGTGAAATATCTACAATACCCACCAGATTACATCCACAACCACACATATTGCACATGCCACAATCCTTTAATATAGTTTTTCTCCCCGATGGATCTTGAATTCACAATCTCTTTATTGGGCTATCGTAATGTAGTTAGTTCAAAGGCTTGGTGGTCTATGTTGGATAATTAAGTTGAATAAACATATGTTTTTTGTCATCTATGTTTATTTACCAACATAGGCGTAAACAAGCAGGGGAGCTCATGACTCATTAACCACTTTGCGCTCATGACTAATGAGCTACTTGAGATTAAACAAGTCTATGGAAAACATCTCTATCCGCTTGTATTATCTTTTTGTTGTGGTTTCTAATGTTTCATGTTTATATTTCATGTGTGGTAAGCTGGATGTGCTTGGACTTGGAGCTAGGTTTATTGGGCTTGTTGTATCTCACATGGGCTTGGATTAGAGCAAGTTTGGTATTAGTAATCTAGTGTTCTAATCCTATATTAATGGAGAGTGTGTGAGATTTGACATTAAGCAATTATTCAATTTATGACACACAAAACCAAACCAACTTCTCTCGAATATTCTTTTAGGGTTTCAATGTGTGGATGACCTTGTTGTCTTCATTTTAATTATGTTTCTTACAGTTGCTTTCAATATTATAGATCATCACTAATGATATGATTTTTTTGTTCATATGTTTGAATAGGGAGTTTGTTTTAATCTTTCGTTGTAATCTACATTCATGTGTTCTTAGGGTTAAATTCTTTGGGTTTTCCTCGTGTGGATGACCATGTTGTCTTCATTTTGATTGTGTTTCTTACATATTAGATCATCATTGATGATATGATTCTTTTTTCCGGTTGTTATATTTGAATAGAAAGTTTGTTTCAATCTTTCTCATAACAAATCACCTCTACCTACTTCTCGAACAGCCAATCCATGCCTACAACCACATCGAAACTTACTTCCAAGAAAAATAGGCATAAGATCAATATCTAAGGTATGACCAACAAGTTCTATCTTGCAACCCTTAAGGATGTGTGTAACAGATATTTGTTACCATCAACTAATTCTATGGTATACTTAGATTCCAATGTAGAAGGCATAACATTTAGGAGACTACAAAATTTAATAGAGATAAAACACCTATCGGATCTAGTGTCAAACATGTATAGAAGCAAAATGACCATTAACAAGAAATTTACCAGTAATAGTAGTGGGATCGTTTAGAGCCTCACCTAAGGCCATGACAAAGGCTCTCCCTTTAGCTCCATTGTTGCCACCATTATTGTCACCATTGCCACTATTATTGTTATTGGCACCATTCTCGTTGTCATTTCCATTTCTTTTTAAGTGAGGGCAATTTTTCTTGTAATGCCCATCTTTTCCACACTCAAAGCAACCATTTGGTGTTTCATGGGGCTGTTGCAGCTACCAAGGCTGCTGAGTCTTCTTCATCAACTCCCCACGGCTATCCTTTGCCGCATGTCCAACCTTCTCACAAGGCTGGCATCAAAAACTGCCACACCTGCCAGTGTGGTGGTAGTTGCATCAACTACACTTGGGATTTTTCCATACATATCCACTTTGTCATTGAGATGATGAAAATGATTGATTGAAGTTGTGATTGTTATCAAACCTCCGCTACTGTTGTTTTTGTTGAAGTTGGTGTTGCCAAGGTTGGCTACCAGATGACGAGCCTTTACTAGCACTGTTTTCCCACTTACGTTTGTTGTTAGACGCGCTTGCCACAACACCCTGCTTGGGTAGCTTTCCTTGATCCACCACCTGGTCAGTGAGTTTATGAGCCAATCGAATGACCTGTTGAATAATAGGGAGATTTGGAGCGATCACCATACTTTAAATCTCTGACACCAACCCACGTAAGTAGAGCTCAATTCGTCGGCTCGATGGGTCAACCATGCCAGGACAAAGTATAGCTAGCTCATAAGACCTAGTAGTGTAAGCCTTGATGTCTAAACCTTTTACCTTTACACTTAACTTCTAGCTTTTGAATTTCATTACGAGGGCAGTATTTGATGTTGTCGAAAATAGAATGATACACCATTAAACCTGTTGATTCAACGAGAATACCAGGAACAATTTTTCTAACTATCATTGATTCACAAGAATACTACTAATCAGGAATTAACACTAACACACACTGTGATAGAGAGAAAACAAAGGTTTTTTTGATAAATTTCAATAATTATTTCACCCATCTTTACATGCATATAAAGAAACAAAACAAAAGTCGAACGGTCACAAGACATAAATGGGCCAAAACCTAGGCCAAATGCAAAGTCTAACAAAATCTAAAAATAAGACAAAAATTGAAATAACTCATAAAATAGGCCATCTTGGGCTGAAACGATGGCCCAAACCAGCTGTGGCATTTTCACAAACGTGCTCGTTGGTCTACCGGTCATTTTGACTGGTTTCAGGCCCAAAACGGAGACTTCTAGCCCATGTTATGGCAATTTCAGTGAAGCCTCTTTTGATAAGCGATCTTGGGCCTAAAAAAGGCTATATCTTGCTCATCCATAGTTGGGCCCATACCAGTATTCCTCCGTCATTATTAATTTGAATTTATCCCACGGCAGCGTGTTTGTCATCGCCTAGCCAAGCATCTGTACTTGAGCATTCCACCATGTGACTACTACACCCTTTGACGTCCCCGTGCCATATTTTACCTGGTCCGTCGCTAGACGGTAACATTTGGCGAAAACTAACTCAGTTATCTCAAACCACCTTACCATTCTTACAGCTCCCTTAGCTCCACTATAGGTATGAGGCTTACAATCCATGAATGTCTTGTAAGTGCATCCAGGCAGTCCTGTATTCAATGTGTCAGTGGTTTAATGAAACATAAATAATTAATCACCTAACAGACTATTTGTGTAATTGATGTCTAGAGTCACTGTTTACTCCAAATTGGGCAAGTTGAGTGTTTAGTACCGGCTACACTTGCTGATTAATTAGAGCAGATAATTCAGTTGCGGTCTTGTTCACGGTGCCAGCGCCACGTAAACAACCACCACGCCCACGGCCACCTCCACGTCCTCTACCTCAGCCGTCCATGTTTCACTTTACATTCACAAATACAAGAATGAGTAACATCCAGCATATTAATCTGATTGAAGTATGATAAATAATAAGAAATAATATACTGTCACAACCACAGTATTTATAACCAAAATAATAACTTATCATAAATAAATTGTAAGTAACTCACAAAATATCCAATCAATGTTAAAATTTCAAGTTTTTAGTTGTGTGGGAAACAACTCTTCGCACATAGTTTTTTTTTAAAACGCTATGCAATCTAAGTCATATAAATGAGAAAATCAATCCAACAAATCCAATCCATCACCGTCTCCGTCGTCTGTGGCTTCTTCCGACTCTTCCTCGGGGTCTTTATCAGAATCTTCAGCTCGTGCAGGATTGTCCACAATCTGCAGTGGTGCAAGCTATGCTTCCAGTCTAGTAATCTACTCTCGACACCCACATTATGGTGCTCATGCTCGTCCATACGCTCTATAAGACCCATCACACTACCAGCCATGTTGAAATTTCTAGTAATAGAAATCAAAAACTCTCTTCAAGTGTTGCTACTTGCAGGCGTACCTGGCGCATGTCATAATTTAGTGTGGAGTTCTCATCAATGAGTGATCCAATTCGCCGACGCTCAGTGTCCAATGTTGCAACCAAGGCTGCAACAGCCTCCCGTCTTTCTTAGATCTCCTTCCCTTTGGCTTCATAAATCCAAAGGCTTCAAAGTTATCATTCAGCCCTTTCTTGATCTCCTCCCCCAGTATCTCGACCCTCTCACTTAAGTTAGAATCAATCAATGGAAGCAAGCTAATCTCCTTAAGTCCCACTTAGGCAAGGTCTTAAATGCCTTCCTTTTATGCAAATATGTAATCCTTCCTCCTTTTCTTTTAAACATAAACATCTTGAGCCCTGAGTTGTATTTCAACTTATTATCTTCTAATTAGTCTCTTTCTTACTCAACCCTTGTATGTTCTGAAATAGGGGATCTATCTCCTTAGGTTCTTTCTCCCTTGAAAACCACTCTTCCTTCGACATCTCAATCACATCGTTCTCATCAAATCCCTTCTTGACAACATAAGTTATGGTCCCTCATCCACTTTGTAATATTCAGGCTTAGAGTCGTAATCAACTAACTGTTCATCTTCTTCCTCCTCATCTACCAATCTTTTTTCAACCATTTTCTTGGCACCTTTAGTTCTTTCTGGAAACATCTCTTCTCCTCCAAATTCATCAATAATCATCCTATATCAACAAATCCAACCTCAATCACCTCCTTTACATTCTCAACAAGTACATTCCCTCCTGCCTCGTTCTCTTTCTCAACGTCCTTTCTCACACCTGTACCCCCAGCCTCCTAAGCTCTTGTACCAAAAGTGCCATCTCCTGCCCTTGAAAATGTACCCGCATTCAGAATTGGGTATTTGGTAGTACCAGTCATATCATCTAACTCAAATTGAGTTAGCTGATTGGGCAGGCTGGCTGCAGCCAGCAACTCATTAACTTTGATCAACAATCTTTTAATCAACTTTTGTTAATCCATCAACACCGAGTCATCCCCTCAAGCATCTCATCTTTTTGTTTTTCTCTCAGCTCCTAATTGGTTAGCTTGATCTTAATCATCCTAAGCTCATTAGCTAGAAGGATTTGAGGTTCCTAATAACATCCTCATCCAATCCAGCCCTTTCCTCCCTTCTTTAGGGCTTAGTGAATGCCTGATGTTTGTGCTTGCCCTAACCCCGTATTCAACCTCATGAATTTCTTTCAAAGTCATAATCCTTCTCTTAGAATACCATTTCCTTTCTTCATGGATTCAACCTGATTTTGTCTCATCTCCGCAGCTCTCTTCTCCTCAGACTCATTCACTCTCCTAATATAGTTCCATCGTTCTGGAGGGTACATATTCTCCCATAGATGAGTAATCTTCCCACTGAAATCGTGCCTTATAGCACAATACTAAGCAAATATGTGCATGTTCATCTGAACCAATCTCTTAATCTACTTGTGCCTCGGTACATTAGGAATAAGATCATTAATGATCATTTGGAGAAATCTGGGGTACAACAGCCATTTATCTTTCTTTGGACCCATCACATCCTCAGCCATGCAATAAAAAACGAGTTGGACTATATTGGCCTTTTGCCCTCTACAATATACAACCGTAGATTTGGCCCAATCAAGGTTTAGCCCATTTGATCGACTTTTTCGATTATCTAAGCACATGATGAAAACATGAGCGACATATCTCCACTCCTAGACATAAGTGACTTCTTGATCTCCTTTCTAATCCCAAAAGGAGAACCCTCATATCCCATAGACTTGAATGCATCAAAACTTCCTGATCAGTAAGTACAACCTCCTCTCCATTGTCTTCCTGGAGTCTCAACACTCGTAATATGATATCTGTAGTAACAACTATGTCATTTTCTAGCACTCTCGCTACAATCCTATGAGGATTGGCTCTAGTATCGTACTCAGCGGAACGCTAGAAGTCTCTGATTTATAGGTCATATATGGTTGGTGAATGAGTGACCACATAAGGAATAGGTGATCTTTGAAGCCAACATATACAGTGTCTAAATCTTGCTGCTTTAGGATGTGTATCATCAAGGAAAGCATGATGTTGTTCCTCCCATCAAATTTAGATTAGTCATTTAATATGAAAAGTAGATGAAATGTATTAGAAAGATATATTAAAAAAATAAACACAAAAATAACTATAAAGAATAAAAAGAAAATAAAATCAATTTAATTCGCAAGGCAAAAGTATAGTTTCGCTAGCCCAAATAGTAGTTTTGGCAGGCGAAAATGTACTTTCGACAAGGAACAGAATGTAGTTTCAGCATGCCAAGGCAGTAGATTCGGCAGCCAAAACTATAATAACAAACAACAAACACTATGATAAAGAAGAAGAACCAAAATGTATTCAACATAAAGCAATTATGATCCAATACAATAAAAGTAACAAAGTTCAATATATTTCTACGAAGAATCAGCTTACAATGGACTCTTGCAATAAGGATAAAAGATTAGGGTTTTTGGAAGGATGCGCAACAATGAACAAGATCTTAACTATATATAGTAATGGTAATTTTGATGGCAGTTTTGCTATAAGCGAAACTATCCTACCAATGACATAGTTTCACCCGGCTGAGACTAACAGTTTCGCCAGGAGAAACTACTAGCTAACTGATGTGCCCTAAATTATACATAAAAATCCTATTAAAAGCATATCAATTGCTCTTTAATATCTCTCTAAAATGATGAATATGTACTTAAAAATGTTAAAGCATGTTTTTAGGCGTTTAAAAGGGTAAGATGGACAAAAGAAGCATATTTCACAAGAATTGAAGTAATCCGAGCATTGGAGTCTAAGCATAGGGTCGTGCCTCATTAAGCATGCCCCCATGCCTTAATAGAAACACACCCCCATGTTTGGACATCTGACAAGACAAAAAGTATTGTCCCTTAAAAGCAAGCAAGGGGTCATGCCCATCAAGCACGAGGTCATGCCCCACCTCCAACACGGGGCAGTGCCCCACCTACAACACGGGGTCGTTCCCCATCAAGCACGGGGTTGTGCCCGACACAACCTGCACGTACGAGCCGACAACCTCCGTAAGCATTGTACTAGCACGGGCCCGTGCCTTTTAGGCATGGGGACGTGCTTAAACACTCCAGAAAGCCTATAAATAGAAGCCTAAGTTCACCATTTTTGACAAGATTTTGGTGGGAGAGTTACTCTGAAGAATTCTCTTGGAATCAAGTCTTCAAGACTATTTGGAGGCTTGGGAGGTGCATACAACACTTGGAAGAAGCTCGGGATTGGCCAAACACGATCCATTGTGGATCACCGTTTGATTGTTCCATTTCACGGATGATTTCATATATATCTTCGTTGTTATCTGTTGTTATGTTCAAGCTCATTATGAGCTAAACTCTTATTATCATCCTAATTGGATGAAACTTATGTAATTTGTGATGAATTAATGGTGTGATATAAGTTATGTTAATGTTATGATGGTCTTGGGAAAACTTTTGATGGGTAACATCTATATTTGAACGGGAAGTTATAAATTTATGGTTTGTAATTGCGATTGTCATACACGGTTGAAAACGTATGATCAGCTTTTATCCACGAAACCGTTCTTCATAATAAATTCATGGCTAATGAACTAGAAATGGTTATTAGAAATCATATCACCTTAATTTTCTAATCATCTGCGGGTTCCCTTTTATTAGTCTGAGAAAATCTACAGTAATTGTTACGGTTTTCTAAAATTAATGGTATGTTAGGAAGGAACTTGATTAACTCTCTTTTAACATTAAGTTATGTTTTCATAAATAATATGTCAAAAAGGTCACAAAAGATTTACCTACATTACTAGGGATTAGATCTAGGCAGTAATACCAGCCTGACATGATCCTAGTCACTACGAAAGAAGGATAGATGAGAAATCACGCCAGCTCATCTTCATAAACATTTACATAACTACCTTAATCAATTTCTTTAAATCACACCACCAATTCATCATAATTACATAAGTGTAATCTAAATTAGGATGATAACCGTTATTCCCTGGTTTTATATCCAAAATGGTTCAATCTTAGTTTACTTTATTTTTAATATTGTTTTTAAACGCTAAAAGTATCATCAAAACATTTTTTCACTTTCTTAAACAAAAACCAAATCTGATAGTCAAATCTTAAAGATTGTTGACTAGGCTAGGTGTGTCCACGGATTGATACTTGGTTCTTATCAAGACTATATTACCACACGCATCACATCAAGTTTTTGGCGTCGTTGCCGGGGACACACAACAGTTGGAAAAACAATCTAAATTTTCGACTTTCTTGTGTATATCTTGTTAATATATTTTGTTCAATTTTATTTTAATTTTTGATAGATAGTTTGCCTTAGCTAGTTTATTTACAATTGTTTGATTCATTATCAGCCTTAGTTAGTTTATGCTTCCTTAAGTTAGTGTATGTCCGACTCGTCTAGCTCTAAACTTTTTTCACCTCTCTCGGAACCCGAGCGACTTTATCCATCAAGGTTACGCAAAAGACCACAACAAGCAACTCCAATCATTGAAGAAGACATTTTGGAAACTACACCATTCGAAGAAGACATGGCTAACCAGACGAGGAAATAAAGATGACGCACTATGCATACCGTCAATTGATGGTTATGAGTCTAGTGTTGTCCAACAAGCAATAGCAGCCAGCAATTTCGAGATTAAGTCTAGTATCATCCAACTTGTTGAAAACTCTGTTAAGTTCCATGGATTGCAAGATGAAGATCCTAATGCTCAGATCTCACGATTCCTTCATATCTGTGCGACCTTCAAAATCAATAACTGTTCGGACGACGCCATTCAACTAAGACTTTTTCTATTTTCACATCGAGGCTGAGCCATTAACTGGCTTGATTCGCGTCCTCCTAGATCCATCACCACATGGGCGGAAATGGCTGAACATTCCTTTTGAAATACTTTCCACCCGATCGCACTGCCAAACTGAGAAGCAGCATCACAAGCTTTCGCCAATATGATGATAAATCATTACACACAGCATGGGAAAGATACAAAAGTCTCCTTTGAGATTCCTATATTACGAACTTGATCTGTGGCTGCAGTGTCAAACCTTTTATGATGCAATCAGCGGAGCCCACAAGCAAGCTGTAGACCAAAGTGCGGGAGGAGATTTCGGGAGTGTCACGCCAACAGAAGCATACAAGCCCTAGAAAGAGCAGCTAAGAAGAGTTGTCCTTACAATCCCTTAAGAACCAAACCTAGTTCTAAAGGTATTCATCAAGTAGACTCTGAAACCCTAATTGCAGCCCAATTAGAAGCTCTAACCAAATGATTCAAACATTGCAAGTCGAGGTAAAGAAAACTCCAACATGATGAAAAACATGTGGAAATTCACACAAGACAATGAATACCCTCAAGGCATTATGATGGTTGAAGATGTTAACTATGTAGGAGGCCCAAACAACTCCTATAATAACAATTCCAATGGAGAAGCAACTCGAATTACAGAGATGCTGGTAACAACCAATCATCATTTAGATTCAATCGAAGGCTACCTTACGAACAACAGAAACCACAATACCAAGGTCCTAGTAGTAGTAACCAAGATCGTGGAGCAGCATAAATGAAGACTTATTGTAGCAATTGTTGTTAACCAGACAAGAAACAGATGAGTATGTCTGGAAATCTGATCAAAGAAATGAGGAGAGGTTCCAATGAAATAAGGCTGACATCAAAAGCAACAAAGCATCACTGCAAACATAGAGCACCAAGTTGGTCAGATAACACAACAACTATCTAAAAGACCCCAAGGTACTCTGCCTAGCAATACTGTGACCAACCCTAATGCTCAAGTCAAAGCCTCACTACCAGGAGTGGCAAAACCACTCAAGGTGATGCACATGCTTTGCAACCCATCCTTGAAGAAGTAGAAGCTAAAACTCCAAGCAATGCAAGTGATGAGCAACCTATTGCTGAAAAACCAGCCAAGAAATACGTACCACCACCACCTTATGTTCCACCACCTCCATATCCAGGTCGTTTGAGACAACAACAAATGGAGGCACAATATGGCAAATTTCTGGGGTTGTTCAAACAAATCCATATCAATCTGCCTTTGGTGGAAACTGGCCCAAATGCCAAATTATGCTAAGTTTTGAAGGGTGTTTTGTCAAACAAAAAGAAAGTGGAAGAGTTATCATACGTAGTTTTGAATGAGGAGTGCTTTAGTTCTTCAAAACAAACTACCTCAAAATATGACTAACCCAGGGAGCTTTACTATACCTTGCGTAATAGGAAATATTTCTGTTAGCAATGCATTAGATGATTTAGGTGCTAGCATTAGCCTTATGCCTTGTGCGGTTTTTGAAAAGCTAAACATAGGTGAACTTAGACCTACCCGCATGAGCATCCAGTTAGCTGACCATTCTGTCAAATATCCGAGGGACATCGTTGAAAATCTCTTTGTTAAAGTCAAAAAATTCTTTTTCTCGTTGATTTTCTGATCCTTGACATGGATGTGGATAAGAATGCTCCTCTTATCCTAGGTCGACCTTCTTAGAGACTGCTCGAGCCCTCACTGATATTTGCACCAGGAACTCACGCTTCGAGTAGACGAGGAGGAAGTAACTTCGATATTGGTCAATCCATGAAACACCCTCAATATCATGATGATTCACTCTATTACATGATGTTCGCATTCAATCATAAGCTGTCATTTAACGGGAACTCTTCAAGATGAGGCATGCAACACTCAATTAATTAAGGTCCAAATCACAAAACCCGTCTATGAAGATCAAATCATTTCAGAACTAGAAGTTGATAAAACATCATCTCATCAAGAAGCATTTGATATCATTGAACAAGAGCTATAACCTAAAGCTGGACCTTCTATTAAAGACCCTCCAGTCTTAGAGCTCAAAGAACTTCCATCTCATCTCGAATATGGTTTTCATGAAATCACATCTCAACTTCTGGTCATAATCTCATCCGCCTTATCCATAGATGAAAATAACAAGTTGCTCAATGTGCTTAAGGCAAATAAACGAGCAACTACATGGAAAATCATGGACATCAAGGATCAACCCATCCTTTTGCACTCACAAGATACTGATGGAGGAGAACTTCAAATCTGTCATTCAACCTAAAGACGTCTAAACCCGAGCATGCAAGAGGTGGTAGAGAAAGAAGTAAATAAACTACTAGACACCAGTTGATTTACCCTATTTCTGATTTACTTTGATTAGTCTCGTCCAAGTTGTTCCGAGAAAAAAGGAATGACTGTTGTAACTAACAAGAAGAATGAGCTTATTCCTACTCGCACAGTTATAGGATGGAGAGTTTGCATCAATTATCACAAAGTCAATGACGCCATAAGGAAAGATCACTTCCCTCCTCCTTTCATCGACCAATGCTTGAGAGATTATGTAGAAAAATGTTCTATTGTTTCCAAGATGGTTTCTCAGGTTATTTCCAAATTCCTATTGCTCCCGAAGATCAAGAAAAAATGACATTCACATGTCCATATGGCACGTTTGCTTATCGGCGAATGCCCTTTGGATTGTATAATACTCCCGCTACATTTCAAAGATGCATGGTAGAAATCTTTCATGACATGATCGAACACGCAATGGAAATTTTCATGAATGACTTCTCCATCTTTGGAAACTTGTTTAAGCAATGTCTTGAAAATATGGAAAAGATGTTGGTTAGATGTGAAGATTCTAACCTTGTTTTGAATTGGGAATAATTCCACTTCATGGTTACTGGAGGAATAGTGTTAGGACATAAGATCTCTCGAGCAGGCCTTGAAGTCGATTAGGCAAAGTCGACACTATTTCCAAACTTCCACATCCCACGACCGTGAAAGATTTCAGAAGTTTCCTAGGTCATGCAGGATTCTACCATCGTTTAATCAAAGATTTCTCGAAAATCGCTCGACCGATGACTCAGCTCCTTGAAAAAGACTCACAATTCGTATTTTCTAACGAATGCATTAGTGCATTCCATTCGCTCAAGGAGAGATTAGTAACTGCTCTGATCATGGTTTCCCCAGATTGGACAATGCCATTTGAAATCATGTGCGACGCAAGCGATTGCGCAGTAGGAGCTGTATTAGGACAAAGGAAAGAAGCAATCCACCCGATTCACACCTACTATAACTAGAAAAACTTTGAATGATGCACAATAAAACTACACCACCACCAGAAAGTGCCTCTTGTTGTAGTTTTTGCATTTGACAAATTTTGCTCGTATCTAATCCTTTCAAAAACAATCGTTTACACCAATCATACAGCCCTTCGTTATCTATTGAAAAAACAAGATGCAAAGCCGAGATTGATTCGTTGGATACTTCTACTTCAATAATTTGACATAGAAATTCATGATTAGAAAGGAGCAGAAAATTTGGCGGCCGATCATCTCTCGCGTCTTGAAGATTCAAATCATTCACGACAATTTCCCTCACGAATTCCTTATGCACATCCAATCCTCAATCGATGAACATCCTTGGTTTGCTGATTTTTCAAATTACTTAGCAAGCGGAATCCTTCTCAAAGGAATGACTTATCAAGAAAAAAAGAAATTATTTACTCATAAAATATTACTCTTAGGAGGACCCGTATCTGTTCAGATTTGGTGCAGATCAACGCATTCGAAGATGCGTATACGAAAGTGAAGCAAAATAGATTCTAAGGCACTGTGATGAAGGACCCACAGGAGACATCATGAAGCAAGCCCTGATAGCTAGAAAGTATTTGACTCTAGATTTTATTGGCCTACGATATTCAAGATGCTCATAACATGGTACGCATTTGTGATGCATGTCAAAGAGCAACCAATATCTCAACATTGGATGAAATGCCTCAAAAACTAGTTCAAGTATGCGAGGTACTTGATGTATGGGGTATTGATTTCATGGGGCCATTCCTGATGTCGTTTGGCAATTGTTACGTCTTGGTAGCAGTCGATACGTTTCAAAAAGGGCTGAAGCTCAAGCCCTACCTACCAGTGATGCGAAAATGTTGTCAAATTCGTCAAGAAACTATTTTCTTGTTTTAGTGTCCCCAAGGCTTTAATTAGTGACCAAGGAACACATTTCTGTAACAACCAGCTCGAACGAGCAATGGCCTGTTATGGAGTACATAATCGCTTTACAACTGCTTATCACCCATAAGCGAATGGGCAAGCCGAAGTCACTAACTAAGGCATCAAACGAATCCTTGAGAAAACTGTAGGTCAGAACCACAAGGACTAGTCTAACAAGATAGATGATGCACTATGTGCCTTTTGAACAGCCTATAAGACTTCCATAGGCACAACACTGTTCAAACTAGTGTATGGGAAGTCGTGTCACCTACATGTGGAACTAGAGCACAAAGCTTTTTGGGCACTTAAAGCAGCAAACTTAGACCAAGACCTTACATGAAAGAATTAATTCCTACAAATTCACGAATTGGAGGAAATGAGAGAATAAGCATATGAAAACGCTAGGGTTTACAAAGAAAAAACAAAGAAACTCCACGATGCGCGATTAAAGAAAACAAAATGATTTCATGTGGGAGAACGTGTCTTACTGTATAATTCTCGTTTGCGCTTGTTTCCTAGTAAACTAAAATTACGTTGGTCTGGACCTTACGTGATTAAATACGTGTTTCCAAACGGTGCCATTGAAATCGACAACCATAATGGTTTAAGATTCAAAGTAAATGTCATCATTTGAAACTATATAACCATGGACCAACCAAGATTATCTCGGATGAATTACACTTCCACCCTGGCGAAAACTAAGTGTGGGGAAGGGTCGCGCCAAAGACTTGAAACTTAAACGTGGCACCTGTACATAGAATTTTCTTGTTTTTTTTAACTTTTTAGGACTTCACAAGCACAAACACGGGGTCGTTCCCCATGAAGCATGCCCTGTGCCCCTGACATAAATTTTCCTTTTCCTCCGTTGACAACTCTAGAACGTTGCAGGTCGAATTTAAGACGTTTTTCTGACAAGCACAGGGCCGTGTCTGGCCAAGCACGCCGCGTGTTCAACTTTCACGACTTGCATATAAATACCACACTTGTTCCATTCTTTCATCACATCCATTTCTGCTTAAAAATATCTAAAAAAATGAAAGAATCAAGTCACGTAAGTTTAAGCTGGAATCCTACAAGAAACCGCGTTCTGAAATGCGAGAGCCAACGAATCAAGAATACTTCTACAAGCTACATGAGTTAATCAAGCAAATGACTGAAATGAACCTCTTCGCATCCCAACACCTACCTGAACTTATCCAAAAAGTTCACGAAATGGACGAGGAACTCGTTTTCATTAACTGTCAGCTTGCAGAACTAAGCAACCACACTTCTCACTATCCCATCCTAACTCTTCCACATGAATGTGTCGAGGCTTCTTTTAGAAGCATTTCATGATGCTACTGTGTGCGTTGATGTGTGTTAAAGAGTCTGTTTTTGCAGTTTTAGATTCTCGGCTTTTAACGTATCATTTAATCATAGGACTTTAGGAAATGTAATTGTCAATTTGTTTTGTGTTATTTAAATTTAGGACTATTTTTGTATCTTTTCTGATGATTTGGAAGTGATCAAAGTTAGCCGGGTAAATTACATAACACGCGGAACTGAAAAACGGAACAATGAAAAACTGAAACCAGTCAACATAAGGTGAGCACGCCCCCGTGCATCATGAAGCACGCCCCTGTGCATGACAAAGTGATGACACAATATGATGTTTTTCAGCCTTTTGTCTTGTTCACTTCAATTTTGCATGTTACAAACCAAACCCATTACCTGCAATCTTCGTATGCTCTTCCTTTTCACCATTCTTTTCATTTTTCTTTCAACTTTTCAAGAAGTCTTTCAAGGATATTGATCAAGAGGACCATGGATCATCCTATTTGCAATTTGAAAGGGGCTGCGAGAGATGGTGTCGGGATAGATTTCAAAGACTATTACAAAGGGTCGAAAGATCCCACCTCCAAGCAGATGAAGAAACACTGGCAGCTATCGAACAACTAGAAATATATAATAATCTATTAAGATTTAGTGGAAGCATCTGTTTTCACAAAACATACCTTCTATTTATGAACTAACTCTTGAATTTTTAGCATCTTTCAGATTTAGCATGAAATACTCTGACCTTGGGATGAGAATATAGTTTCATTTAGACTTTGTGGTCGTTGGCGTAAGACATCAATTTCCTTGTTCAGTGTATATCTCGGTATCTATACGAAACATGAAGTGGAGGAGGAAGCGATATCAGGAATGCCAGCATACCATACCTTTTCTAGATGAGGAAAATAAAGACGCGAAAGGTGGTGTCAATCGGAGAGCATTTTGGTAAAAAATTGGAACAAGGGGTTTTCAACATGAGTAAAACCAAGAGCAGCCAGATAGGAGACCCGTTGTTGCGATACGTACATCGGTTACTTAGCCATTCCATAACAGCTCATGGTCAAAGCGAGGGAGTTGTTAATTTGAGGGAATTGTTCATTTTATATTGTATGGTTAATTAATTGCCATGTAATAGTGGGTATTTATTTTGTAATCTATTTTCTAGGAATGCGATCACAGGTGCTCCAACACTCGTGTTTGGAGGAAGCTGGATTCTGAACCAATACAAAAGTTATGGGTGTAGCATTGAGGGAACTGAAGGAGTGATACCAGGACTGTTGGACCTAAGCATTTGCACGAGTATGTACATGGTGACAAACCTACCCAATGGCAGCCAAGATTTATGGATAAAAAAGGGACAATCTAGGATCCGGCGGATCCCGAGGAAATCATCATGGACCATGACATGCCAATATAACCGGAAGGAGCCGGAGCCAGATCCTCAAGTTCACGCGCTAGAGAATTCCCAACCATGTTAGACATGTATGAATCAATCCAAACCACTAGCAACCATGCGAGGAGATCATTTGAATACGCCCAACAAGCCTTCAACCGAGTCGAAAATCTACATTCCGAGTCGATGACCTAAGCAATGATGTCACTTACATTAGAGACTGAATGTATCATGAGGGGGGTAATCCCGCCACAAAGCCCTTGAAAATCATATCACTTTCAAGGCCCAGACATAGTTGTTTTGTGCCAATCTATCTTCAATTTATGTCATTTTAATTTTTAATTTTATTTTATTTATGTTGTGTGTTTGGAGTTTTAATGATTTTAATAAATTGGTGACATTTCAGGTAATCCCGAAGATTCTCTCAACTTGAGGGCAACCAAACACAAGTGACAATCTCATCATTTTTAGGAGAGTTATTTCATTACCCTTTCTCGGTTTTAATATATTAATCACATTGAGGACTATGTGAATTTTAAGTGTGGGATAGGGGTAATGCATTTGACTTTGTAAAAAGGTCCAAATTTAAATATCTTATAAAACGATCACTTAACAATTAATTTTTGTGACAAGAAACCAAATATAAATATATGTTTTTGAGAAATAAATAAGTAAATTAATGACATCCAAATAAAATTAAAAATATTTTTTTTGTGATATCCTTAAAAGCAATAATCTAGTAAAAATATTAATCATGTAGAATGAAACACTTTTACCCAATTCCATCCATATGTGAATTATTTTTGAGCCTTAAACAGTTTTTACAAATTGTAATTCTACTTTCATTCTGGATTTAATTGAGGTTGTCATATGATACGTGTAATAAGAACTTGCTTTGGGTATATATTTCAAGACCCTAATTAGTATTGTTGCATAAAAATGAGTTAGGCATTAGGAAATCTTAAGCATTCAAGCTCTAACCATTTCCTTTTAATTTTCCTTACCCGAACATCAACCTTAGTTAGCCCCATTGAGCTTAAACAGTTTTATTCTCAAACACCCGATCTACCAAGTCACTTAACCAAAAATTCTTCAACAAAACTTGTTTTTTCGTTAAAGACACGTCTTTGGCTTTAAAAAAAGAGAGAAATTTGGTCTTTTGTTGGCAGACCTAAAATAACGTGAATGCATTCTTTTGATTTTAATTTGCTTGTTGCCTTCACCATGCAAAGCCGGGACTTCCCCCGGAAATCCACGAATAAGTTTTAAATCTCACATTCGACGCAAGAAAGAAATGGTAAAAAAGGAACATGTTCTGCCATTTTGTGGGATTTCAAAAAATGTTATAAAGAGACGGGAAAAAAGATACAAAACATGCCCGAATTGTGGAAATTGGTCCCAAAATGGAAAATGAAAAAAGAACCAAACCGAGTCCCCATACGAATACACAGAACTGAATCGATTGGGTGATATTAGGCTTCAAACCGAACGATCCTTAAGAAAGGAAAGTTTGTGTATCTGAGCTTAACGAGTCCTCAAGTTAGCATATCCCTTCTAACTTGAAGTATTGTATAGGGAACCCTTTATTGCTTTCCTTGCAGTTTATGTTAGAAAAATAAGCCAAGACCGTCCTCTTAGCAATTAGCCACTTTTCCAAATATTTAATACCCGAGATCGAGTCAAGTTACAAGCCATCAAAGACCTACTTATTTATGCAAGTGAATATCTAAGTAGATGGAGATTTGATCCCTTAACAATCATATGATTTCAAATGTATTCATTCTAGGCAATCGAGTGCATTAGTCATACTTAATCTTAACTATGACTCCATATATTTAGCCAAGTTTGAGTGCCACTTGTGAGAAGTGTGGATTGTAATGATAATAATTTTACTAACTAATCTATTGCTTGCTAGGATATCGTTTTACTCATGCTTAAAATTTTATTTGGATGAAATAAAATTTGCTTGTGTATTTCCTGAAAGACATGTTTATTATTTGATTTATTTGGTTTTTGGTGGATCTGTCATTTTTAGTGATTTTTGTTTGTAGACAAGCAAAGTTCAAGTGTGGAGATGTTTGATGAGCTCCAATATTTACATAAAAATCCTATCAAAAGCACATCAATTACTCTTTAATATCTCCCTTAAAATGAAAAAATGTACTTAAAAATGTTAAATTGTGTTTTCAGGTGTTTAAAAGGGTAAGATGGACAAAAGAAGCATATTTGACAAGAAACTGAAGTAATCCAAGCTTTGGAGTCTAAGCATGGGGTCGTGCCTCATTAAGCACGCCCCCATGCTTTGCCAGAAACACACACCCATGCTAATTAACACACCCTCGTGTTTGGACATCTGACAGGACAAAAAGTATTGTCCCCTAAAAGCAAGCACAGGGTCTTTCCCATCAAGCACGGGGTCGTGCCCCACCTTCAACAAGGGGTCATGCCCATCAAGCTCGGGGTTGTGCCTGACACAACCTGCACATACGAGCTGACCAACTTTCATAAGCATTGTACTATGCGACACTCACTCGATTTCGTTATGCCAATGTAGTAAACCAGGGATGTAGCACAACCATGTAACGCAATTTTCGGGATGAAAATTCTTTCAACATGGGGGTAATGTGACATCCAGTAATTATTCCATTACCAAACTCCGTTAGTTCCATAAGTTTGTATACACATGTCGTGAGCACACACTAGTTTTCGTTGAACGTTGGTGACTTAATATTGATAATCTATGATAAACAATAATAATCTAATTGAATTTAATCAAATCAAACCCTAATCCCACCCCAAACCCCCCTCATTGCAGCCGAAATCCCTTTCCACCTCCCATCATTTGAATTTGATCAACAACAAGCACAAAGCAATCGATTTTGATCTAGTTTCAAGTGTTCCATAGTGCTAGCAAGTCCATTTCTTGATTCTACACGTTTAAAGGTATGTTTTATCAAGTTGTTCATAATGTTGGTGTACATGAACCCTAGATTCGAAATTGGTGATGATAATATGAATTGATGATTGTTATATTTTGATATCATGTTAGTTAGGTTATATGAATGCTAGATTATGTTGATTATGCAAGAAATCCATGGTTTGATCATCTAGTTCATACATTGCCATAAGAGGAAACTTTTTGTTCTTGGATTTCATGATTTGATTATTTCAAGATGTTAGATGTAATGCTTTGATGTTAGTTTAATTGAATTGCGCACGAAAATACATGAAATTGAGATGTTGATCATGACTTACTAAAAGTAGAAACTTTTGTGTATGATGTTTGGGAATTTGGATGTTTTGGAGGTGATTAACATGTTAGAATGAATGCTATGAACTTGATTAGGTATATAATTGTTGAAATTGTGATTAAATTGGATGCTATATCACTTTGGTATTACTTTCCCACAAGGGAAACTTTATTTTTGTAGAACTTTGGATGTGATGATTTGGGCATGCTTATGATGTTAAAATCATGTTAGAATGATTGTTGATGATGTTTAATGTCATGGAATGTGAATATTGAGTTATATGGATGATTGGTTGATCATGTAAGAAATTTAGGTTTGATGATCATACATGGTAATGAATAGTAGTTAGTGTTTAAAGAACCATGATTAGGTTTGGAATTGGGTGTCATTATGTATGCTAGTAATGTGATTATGATTGTCATACACGCATGTGAATCCGAGGCCCCTACTTAGTAGGATTGGCATGGTTTAGGATGTCAGGTCGTGGGTGGCTTCACATGGCATGTCCGGCATGATAAGACTTCACGTATGAATTGTTTGATGTGATGTATTTGTATTGATTGAGCATGATGATTATTTGAGATTTGCATGAGTGTATGATGATCTAATATGGTATGTTGACCGAGGTAGTAGCTTGGGTTGATTATGTGATTCATGGGGATAACTTTCATGATATTCATGTATGATAAGTTGATTTGTGTGATTAAACAATTCTATCTAATATGTCACCAACGGGTCAAACGGGTCAACTAGGTTAACCTAGGGTTGTTAAGTTTTCTGTGTACACGTACTCATGTACTTGTGTGATCTAGGTAACATTTGAAGGGTTGTCTTTGAACCTATCACGAGTCTTTTTATTCATTATCAGTATACACTAGGTGAGTTCATGCCCCTCTATTTTTATAAACCTTCTCTGGGGGAGGTAGCATTCTTGTACTGGAAAGCGTTTTATTACTATAAGTGTGTATGGTTTAACATAGTGCTTAATACCTTGAAAAGTTCTCACACTTTTGGATCGTTAATAATGTAACAAGCGGGAAATCTGGGTAGTACTATTAGGTGTGACGAGCCCCACCTGTGCGACTCGAGGTCAATGGGTGCAATATTGTCCAAAACACAAACATCGTCATGACCTGGTAAGTCATGACGGGAGGCAACAAACACAAACAATCAGCTTCGATCGCGAAATCACTATGATTATTACTTGTGAATATAGACTAGCTATCTATTTCAATACACTTCTTATGCTATACAGTTGATAATATTTATGTTAAATGCAAACTCTTGAACTCACCAACCATGGTGTTGACATTTTTAGTATGCTGTTCTCAGTTCGTTAACTCAGCTTGCCATTAGGAGCACGACACGGGTCCAGCATGCATTCTAAGACTTTTTCATAGACATATTTGTTTGTCTTCCATTTATGGGTTTTAAACATTGGTATGGCGAGTGTTTTGCAAAATATGCATTTATTTACTTGGGTTTGTCTTATTTACAAAACGCTTCTGTATGGTTTTAAATGTTTGAACTTTGGTTGGTTTTGTCTTGAATGTGGCATATAGTGTCATTCTAAGTAACTAATGACTGTGAGCCTGATTTGTTCACACGCCTCGCGGTAAAACTCCGCACGTGGATTTTAGGGGTTGACATATACTAGCACGGGGTCGTTCTAAACACTCTAGAAAGCCCATAAACAGAAGCCTAAGTTCACCATTTTTGACAAGATTTTGGTGGGAGAGTTACTCTGAAGAATTGTCTCGGGAATCAAGTCTTCAAGAGTATTTGGAGGCTTGGGAGTGCATACAACACTTGGAAGAAGCTCGGGATTGGCCAAACACGATCCATTGTGGATCACCGGTTTGATTGTCCATTTAACGGATGATTTCATATATATCTTCGTTGTTATATGTTGTTATGTTCAAGCTCATTATGAGCTAAAATCTTATTATCATCCTAATGGATGAAACTTATGTAATTTGTGATGAATTAAGAGTGTGATATAAGTTTTGTTGATGTTATGATGGTCTTGGGAAAACTTTGATGGTAGCATCTACATTTGAACGGGAAGTTATAAATTTATGGTTTGTAATTGCGATTGTCATACACGGTTGAAAAACGTATAATCAACTTTTATTTACGAAAATGGTTTTCATAAAAAATTCATGGCTAATGAACTAGAGATGGTTATTAGAAATCATATCACCTTAACTTTCTAATCATTTACGGGTTCCCTTTTATTAGTCTGAGAAAATCTATAGTAATTGTTACGGTTTTCTAAAATTAATGGTATGTTATGAAGGAACTTGATCAACTCTATTTTAACATTAAGTTATGTTTTCAGAAATCATATGTCAAAAAGGTCACAAAAGATTTACCTACATTAGTAGGGCTTTCATCTAAGCAGTAATATTAGCTTGACATGATCCTAGTCACTACGGTTGCAGGATAGATGAGAAATCGTGCCAACTCATCTTCATAAGCATTAACATAATTGTTTTAATAAATATCTTAAAATCACACCAATAATTTATCATAGTTACATAAGTGGAATCTAAATTAGGATGATAACCTTTATTCCCTAGTTTTAAATCCAAAACGCTTCAATCTTAGTTACTTTATTTTTAATATTGTTTTTAAATGTTAAAAATCTCATCAAAACAATTTATCACTTTCTTAAACAAAAATAAAATATGATAGTGTAGACTTTTCAAAAAATCTTTATCAAAATATATACATTACGCATCGCATCACTAACTATGAGCAAAACAGTATTGGTCACCTCTCCTCGACTGTCACCAAGATCGAAAAAAATCATGTTACCGGTTGCTCACGGTCTTCATCCACCGTTCATCATCATTCATCATCCATCATTATCCATCGTTCTTTAATCATCATCGTCCATTAGCCTATCATTCCAGACTATTTCGATTTGTAAAAGTAACTTCATTATCAAGTTACTACTTTGTATTTCTAGTAAAAGATTAGTTAGTGACCGAAACTCTAATCATCTAATGTGTAGACTTGAATTTTTTTCTACACTAGGTATTAATTTAATTATTTAGTTAATGCATATATAATATATGCTGGTCATGAGTATGTTGCCATGAGTATGTTGTTTGTGGAATAATATTCATTTTATTCACTTGATTGTATTAAACATAGTTAATATGGTAGTTTGATGCTGTTTCAATGCTGTGAAAAGTGGAATAACAATGAGCATAGATATACTCGTTATATGGAAGTTTAATGTTGTTTCAAGTGTTTGTAATTTTGTGTAATTAGGTCTGTAATGGAAACTCTTGATCCAAGCAACTCTTGTCAGTTATGACTATTATCTATTATGTTTTTATGTACGTAATTTGAATATCTGAAAAAATGATCTGAATTCATATCCGAAATTTTGGGTATAAGAAATCCGGATATTTGAATTTCGGATACGGATTTGAATTTCAGATACGGATTCGAATTTCGGATACGATTCGAATAGCAAAATTCACTATCTAAAATTCTGTGTTTAAGGTATGTATTGATGATGTTGGATCATGGTTGGCCCTGAAAATTTCCTACAAACCCTAGGCCCGAGAAGTGAACAAACATGATGTATAAAAAGAGTAAACCAAATAACTGTATTTAAAAAAATTTAGACTTCAATTTGTTTTTGCTTCATAAGATTTGACAAAAATAAACATTCATCCAAAAGATTAAAAACATGAGTTTGCCTCTAAAAGTTTTATAAGTTGTTTTAATCTTAATCCAAAAGTTTATTAGTTCTTTCAACTTAAATCCAAAATAATGAAACTTTTGGCTAAAATTAAGACTACTAATAAAAGTTTTGAAGTTACATTGATATTATTAATCTTTTACAGAACAAATTATTTTGTCAAACCTTAAGAAGCAAAACAGAAATAAACTTAAAAATTATTATATTACAATGATAAAATGTTTGAATTTTGAAGGCGTAATCTCTAAATATCAATTACAAACATATTAATATATTACATATAACTATATAAAATTTACCTAATCAAAACTCAAAGAATTAAAAAAAGGAATCCAAAAGCAAAACAAAAGAATCAAATTAGGTTTAGATTAAGTAAATAGTATTAAGGCAAAACAATATAAATTGCATCTAGACCTTTTTTTTAGAACCACAAATCTATCGTACTATTACTCATATACTACACCCCCAATACATATTACACTTTCCAAGGTATAAGCCTTGAATCTCCCCATAATGATGCACCTTGAGACAAAGCCTTTGCAACTAGACCACCAACCCCAGTTGCGTGTTTTTTAGGATTTGGGGCTAATATACATACCTAAAGGATTGTTTACATAAAGTATGATAGTTTTGATTATATTGAAGATGTTTGCATGTAAAAATGATCCAAAATCGATAACTTAGAGCAGAAGTTTCGACTAGATGCAATATTTTTGCATGGATTGAGAGGTTCTTGCATAAGGCAATTACTTCGCGATAGTTCACATGCGAATAGATGTTCTCGCACGAGTGATAATTCTTGCATAGTAAGTTCTCGCATGAATCATAGTTCTTGCATATCTAGTTCTCGATCGAATCATAGTTCTTGCATAGTAAGTTCTCGTGTGAATCAGAGTTCTTGCATAGTAAGTTATAGCGCAAATCATAATTCTCGCATAGTAGGTTTTTGTATGTCACCACTAAATGCACAACTCTTTTAAAGTATGTGTACAATTATCCTTACATTGTATATAGAAAGGAATAGTATAAATGATGTTTGATAACTAAATAAAGAATGCTTAAATGTAAGGCCCTGTTCCCGGACGCTTACAGCGGGAACATTCAAAAATGACATTTTATTTTATTATAAAAGCTTTTGCCAAATAATACATCGTTAACCAGTTACAAAATACATTGTTGCATTACATCACAAAAGCATTATATAAATGGATGCCATTCCAATAGAGCTGAGTAGCAACCTCGTGCCATCCTTGGCAACATTACCTGGCAACTGGAAATACATAAAAGTCAGCGTTGCCGAGTGAGTTCTAGTTTTATTATGATACATATTTTATCTTTCGTTAAAAACCGTGCTTTACTTTCATGCGATTATACATCATACGTACACATGAATAATATCATTATTCGTTCTTTCGTCATTACATCTTTTCCGTTCATCAAAACCATGAACTTTACCCTTCATGCTCACGGTACTGGGCCTAAGCCTATCATAGACCTTTATTCACGGTGCACAGCACCTCTGGCCACAGTACCTAAGATAAGTTCAGGTATACCATTGTCATGTGCTATGCCCTTCATGCTCATGGTACTGGACCTAAGCCTATCATAGATCTTCATTCACGGTGCCCAGCACCTCTGCCACAGTACCTAAGGCAAGCAACAATGGTTCCTTACAAATGGTCAATCACAAGAAAGACCCCAATGTGCATCCTCCCGGGGTAGCGAATCTGCACACTGTTGGGCTAACACCTTTTAATGGCGTGTCCTGACATACAAGGAATAGTATAAATGATGTTTGATAACTAAATAAAGAATGCTTAAATGTAAGGCCCTGTTCCCGGACGCTTACAGCGGGAACATTCAAAAATGACATTTTATTTTATTATAAAAGCTTTTGCCAAATAATACATCGTTAACCAGTTACAAAATACATTGTTGCATTACATCACAAAAGCATTATATAAATGGATGCCATTCCAATAGAGCTGAGTAGCAACCTCGTGCCATCCTTGGCAACATTACCTGGCAACTGGAAATACATAAAAGTCAGCGTTGCCGAGTGAGTTCTAGTTTTATTATGATACATATTTTATCTTTCGTTAAAAACCGTGCTTTACTTTCATGCGATTATACATCATACGTACACATGAATAATATCATTATTCGTTCTTTCGTCATTACATCTTTTCCGTTCATCAAAACCATGAACTTTACCCTTCATGCTCACGGTACTGGGCCTAAGCCTATCATAGACCTTTATTCACGGTGCACAGCACCTCTGGCCACAGTACCTAAGATAAAGTTCAGGTATACCATTGTCATGTGCTATGCCCTTCATGCTCATGGTACTGGACCTAAGCCTATCATAGATCTTCATTCACGGTGCCCAGCACCTCTGGCCACAGTACCTAAGGCAAGCAACAATGGTTCCTTACAAATGGTCAATCACAAAGAAAGACCCCAATGTGCATCCTCCCGGGGTAGCGAATCTGCACACTGTTGGGCTAACACCTTTTAATGGCGTGTCCTGACATACAAGGCTTACAAGACTTTCTTTACTTTCATCATTTATTAATGCATGCATTCTTCCTTCATGTTCCTCTTTTCTTTATCTTTCACTTTACATTATGTAATACTTTCATATTATTCATTAACCTTCCACGTAAAGTCACGAGAAAGATAAACATACATCATAATAAGGAACATAACATACACAATCAACAACATTATACAGGGCAACATCATACATAACATACATCATGCATATGCATGCAACATCATCATGCCCAACATAACCCTTATACCTCCTCGGTCATCTTACATGTAGTTACCGGAACTTCCCACGTCAAAACTTACATCTGCACTTTCCCCCGAAAGTCAGCAATTAAACTACATTTCCTTAGGCACGCCAGCCTACTTGGCGTATGGACACCCTTCAGTCGCATGGCCTCTAGGCGACTGAACATCATGTGATTGACCAATGCGGCTGAACACCTATACGGATGAACACCTAATCATGCAAATGAAACTAATGCGAATGGACTCAATGCGGATGAGTCCCATGCGAATGGACCTAATGCGGATGAGAATTTATGCGAATGGGCTCTCAGTCGTGCGAATGAACCCTCAATTATGCGAAGAACCCTCATTCGTGCGAATGAATCTCAATCGGTCGTATGGCCTCCATTCGGCTGCCTAGCCCTAGCTGATGCAGAATGCAGTTCATCCCGAACCCAATCTACCATTTTCGACCTCCAAGCTCAACCAAACCCATTCTAAGCCCAGTTCAACCATCCTAAACCTTAGAAATGCATAACACAACACCTTTCATGCACGCACAAGCTCAAAAGCAAGACCCAAACGAATCATACACATACACACACATGCACAAACAGGTCAAACATACACACACTTCAAAAACCTGATTTTCAGTTGTGTTCTAGCTCCAAAACCATTCAAAAACGTGTAAGAGAGGGGTCCTAGAACTCAAACAAACAACCAAAACGGGAGAGCTTCGATTAGACCCGTTACACGGTGATTTTGCTCTCTAGAATCAACTCGAACCAACTTTTCTCCCTTTTTCTCTTTCTTTATTTCTTTGCTGAAGTTTTGGAGATGTGGGGAGGGTGTGGGTTGCCCTCCCCTATTATGCTCCTTCTCTTCCGAATTTTCTCGCGTTTGGCAAGTTTGGTCCCCCGACTTTGGACTTTATTTCTTTTTCTTCTTTCATCGGCTTCAAAGAAAATATCCGGGTGTTACAAGTCCACCCCCCTTATATAGGTTTCATCCCCGAAACCTGTTATTCCTCGAACAAAGGTGGGTAATGCTGTCTCATTTTTTCTTCAGTCTCCCACATTAACTCTGATCCTTTCATGTGCTTCCACTGTACACGCACAAAAGGAACCACTTTATTTCTCAGCCTCTTCTCTTTTCGGTCGATAATTTCCACTGGTTGCTCTACATAATTGAGTCGTTCGTCTACTTCGATATCCTCCAGTGGAACAATCATATCTTCATCTGCCAAGCACTTTCTCAAATGAGATACATCGAATTTCGGGTGAATTCCACTTAACTAATCCGGTAACTCCAGTCTAAAGGCCACCTCTCCTACTCGAGTGATGATTCGAAAAGGCCTTATATACCTTGGGCTTAGCTTGCCCCGCTTTATGAATCAGATGATGCCCTTCCAAGGTGAGACCTTCAACATAACCCGGTCACCCACTTGGAATTCAATCGATCTGTATCGTTTATCAGCATACGACTTCTGTCTATCTTTGGCTGCCTTTATGAAGGCTTGATCTTTTCGAGCCTTTCAGTCGTAGCCTCGATCACCTCCACGCTCCCTAGTTCTTTCTGACCAATATCACCCGAACAGACGGGAGTTCTGCATCTCCTACCGTATAGCATCTCATAAGGTGGCATACCAATGCTGGCATGATAAGTGTTGTTGTATGAGAATTCAGCTAACGGTAAGTGGTCATCCTAACTTCCCCCAAAATCAATAACACATGCCCGAAGCATGTCCTCCAATGTCTGAATGGTCCTCTCTGACTGACCATCAGTCTGGGGATGATAAGTCGTGCTAATATGTAACCTCGTCCCCATGGCGTCGTGGAATTTCTTCCAGAATTTGGATGTAACCCCGGTGTCACGATTAGACACAATGGACACCGGTACACCATGAAGAGTTACAATCTCTTTGACGAAGAGATCCACTAACCTCTCGGATGAATATGTCTCGCGGATCGGTAGGAAGTGAGCACTCTTCGTCAAACGGTCAACGATCACCCATATAGCATTATACCCTTTCGGACTACGTGGCAACTTCGTAATAGAATCCATGGTGATGTGCACCCACTTCCATTCCAGTATATCCAAAGGTTGGATCTTCCCATACGGCTTTTGATGATCGGCCTTCACCCGTAGACAAGTAAGGCATTTACTCACATACTCCACCACGTCATGCATCATACCCGACCACCAATAATCCTTCATGTCTTGATACATCTTTGTGGCACCAGGATGAATGGAGTATCGAGTCTTGTGAGCCTCATCCATGACCTTCACCCGTAGATCCCTAAAACGAGGAATCCACACCCGTCCAAATTGGGTTTTAACACCAAGTGTGTTTTCACCCAATTCCCTAACCAGACCTCTCATTCTTTCCGAGTTAAGATGATCTTCCTTCAATGCCTCATCTTGAAACTCTTTAACTTGCTTCATCACATCAGAGGTCATGATTTGCTGGTACGCCTTCACCCGAATCGGCTCGGGCCTCTCCTTTCGGCTAAGGGCATCAGCCACCACATTGGCTTTGCCCAGATGGTAATGGATCTCGCAATCATAATCCTTTATAAGCTCCAACCATCATCTCTGTCTCATGTTCAGGTCCTTTTGCTCAAAGAAGTACTTCAAGCTCTTATGGTCAGTGAAAATGGTGCACTTCATCCCATAAAGATAGTGCCTCCAAATCTTTAGTGCAAAGACCACGACTGCAAGCTCCAAGTCATGACTAGGATAGTTGACCTCATGAACCTTCAACTGTCGAGATGCACAGGCTATAACGTTTCCTCTCTACATTAACACACATCCCAACCCCGAGTAGGAAGCATTAGAATAAACCACCAGATCTTCACTTCCATCGGGTAATGATAGAATAGGAACTTGAGTCAACCTCGCCTTCAATTCTTTGAACTCCTTCACTTGAGCTTGACCCCATACAAACTTAACATCTTTCCGGGTCAACTTAGTTAGTGGAGAAGCGATCTTAGAAAAGTCTTGGATGAATCTTCTGTAATAGCCCGCCAAACCCAAGAAACTACGGATCTCGGACGGCGTCTTTGGAGACTTCCATTGCATCACCGCCTCCACCTTTGTCGGGTCCACCATAATCCGTCGGGATTCACCACATGACCCAAGAATTGAACCTCGCACAACTAGAACACATACTTGGAGAACTTGGCGTACAACTTCTTATTTCTCAACATCTCCATACTTTCTCGAATGTGACCGGCATGCTCAATCTCGCTCTTCGAATAAATTAGGATATCATCAATAAACACAACCACTGATTTATCCAACATCGGCCGACACACCCGATTCATCAGATCCATAAAAGCAGCTGGCGCATTGGTCAAACCAAAAGACATGACAAGAACCTTGAAGCTGATCGAACAGATCATCGATTTTTGGTAAGGGGTACTGGCTCTTCACCGTCAGCTTGTTCAACTCACGGTAGTCAATACACATCCTCATACTACCGTCTTACATCTTCACGAACAGGACCAGAGCACCCGAAGGAGAGATACTCGGCCTAATAAACCCCTTATCAACTAGATTTTGCAATTGCTCCATCAATTCTTTCATCTCCATCAGAGCCAACTGATACAGTGCCCTGGCAACAGGTTGGGCACCTGGTATCAGATCAATCTGAAATTCAATCTCTCTGTCAGGTGGCACTCTTGGTAAATCTTCTAGGAACACGTCTGGAAAGTCACACACAACCGGTACATCAGACAGGTACGGTGTTGGCGTATCCATATCCTTTACATAGGCCAAATAGGCACTACATCCACGCCTCATACACTTTCCCGCCACCACCATTGAGATTACTTTCGAGACCGTCGTGACCCGATCTCCATAAACAGTTACGAAACTCCCGTCAGGCGTTATCAAACGAATCATCTTCTTGCGACCCACAATGTTCGCCTCGGAGTCCGCCAACCAAGCCATCCCAAGAACCAAATTGAAACCACCTAAGGTCATCACGAACGGTCTAATAGGAAACTTATGACCTTCTAGCTCCACATCACAGTTCTCTATCATATCAGAAATCCTGGTAGACTTACCTATGGCAGTTTCTACATCAAAGGGCACCTCAACACGTCTACTACTAACAGAAGCTTAGCACAAAAAGCAACATAAATAAAACTTTTACTGGCACCCAAATCAAATAACACGGAACCCAAAGTTTGGTTCACTAGAAACGTACCGGACATAACATCAGGGTCCGTCCTAACCTCCTCCTGTGTCATAGTTAATGTCATGGTGCTCGCCCTCGGTCCTTCACTCCCCGTTTTCTTCGCCCCAGAGCCCTCTGCCCTCGGCTTCTTATAATCCTTACTTATATGACCCTCTTCACCACAGTTAAAGCGTCGGACCGTACGACAGTCCCTTGCCATGTGCCCCACCTTCCCACATTTAAAGCACAAGTTCGACCCAAACCTACGTTCCCCACTATGCTCTCTCCCACACCTACCACACTTCTTTATACCCGCACCCGACGCAACCACACGGCGGTCGTCGACCCTTGCCTTCTTGTTACCCGTCGAGGCATCACCCCGACCAAACCTCTTCCCATTTCAGCTTTGATCACCTCCACCCTTCCTGCTACCTTCAGCCACCACCACTATAGCCCTATCATCATATAACCTCCCTGCCAAATCCACCACCGACCTAAACGTGCTTAGTCGGGCAGCGATCATATGCCTATGAATATCCGCTTGCAAACCTTGAATGTACCTCTTAACCTTCCATGATAGAGGCGTCACCTGATCCAGCACCAGACGTGCGATCTCATTGAGTTTGGTGGTGTACTGTTGGTGTATCATGGTTCCCACCTCCAGTTGCAAGAACTCCCTTTCGACCCTGCCCATTTACCAGTGAGGACAAAACTCCTCAATCACCAGCTTCTTCAGTTCAGGCTATCTCATCCTCCCAATTGCCCGACTACCCTCGGCTTGGACTATATTGTCCCACCAGCACAGAGCCAAGTCCACAAAAGAGTGGGCAACAAACTTTACTTTTTGGTCCTCCCGGCACTCGCTGATATTCAATACAGCTTCCATTTCTCTCACCCATCGGTGAGCAGCAGTAGTAGTGTCGTTCCCATCAAAAGTAGGGGGCTTGCATCGTTGAAACACCCCATAATTACAGCCTCGTGCTGCCTCCGGCGTAGGCTCTTCCTCTTCTTCTTCATCATCAGATAGAACCATTTCAGGCTCTGGTTGCTCTCGTCCCCCGGCAGACCTGTTTCTTTTTTGTATTTCCCCTTCCCGTACAACCTTGATAACTTCGGTCACCACAGACGTAAGATCGTGTACATGACTTGATGTACTTCAATAACAGCCTCCTTTACTGAGGCTCTCAGATTGGCGCTCTCATCGCCACCCTCCGGTGAGGGGTCTCTGGTTCTTCGTGAACCACCTTTTCCATTGTGGGTCTTCCTCTCTTGGGTCGCGGCTCAGCACCAAGCCCATCATAACCTCCTCCACGAGAGGCTTTTGAAGATCTACCACCAGCCATTCACACGCACACTGAAAGATTCAAACACCAACATGGTCATTCAAGGGAACAGCTCAGTTTATGTCAAGTATAGTAAGTCCCTAATTATAGTGGCCAGTTGTGATTAGCCACTTACTTTACTCTTCACACCCCAAGCATTACCTATCCTGACTACATCAGTATTTAAGTCTACAAGCAACACATAACCATATACCATGCGCACAAAATACCAGTTAACATTACGAAAATACCTGATGGCACGCAGCTACACAGGCTGGCATCCCTTCTCTTTCCGTCCCATTTTTAGTTTAAGTTAAGGTTTATTTTGAAAATTTACCCATTTCACTTAAACTTTGGCTATGATACCAACTTGTAAGGCTCCGTTACCGAGACGCTTACAGCTGGTCGGTCACACACATAAAACGTACATTTTCAATTATCTAACGTAAACATTGCAGCGGGAACATTCAAAAATGACATTTCATTTCATTATAAAAGCTTTTGCCAAATAATACATCATTAAGCAGTTACAAAATACATTGTTGCATTACATCACAAAAGCATTATATAAATAGATGTCATTCCAAAAGAGCTGAGTAGCCACCTCGTGCCATCCTCAGCAACATTACCTGCCAACTGGAAACACATAAAAGTTAGTGTTGCTGAGTGAGTTCTAGTTTTATAATAAAACATGTTTTATCTTTCGCTAAAAACCGTGATTTACTTTAATGTGATCATACATCATACGTACACATGGATAATATCATTATTATCTTCATTATTCATTCTTTTGCCATTACATCTTTTCCGTTCATCAAAACCATGAACTTTACCCTTCATGCTTATGGTACTGGGCCTAAGCCTATCATAGACCTTCATTCACGATGCACAGCACCTCTGGCCACAATACCTAAGATAAAGTTCAAGTATACAATTGTCATGTGCTATGCCCTTCATGCTCATGGTACTGGACCTAAGCCTATCATAGACCTTCATTCACGGTGCCCAGCACCTCTAGCCATAGTACCTGAGGCAAGCAACAATGGTTCCTTACAAATGGTCAATCACAAAGAAAGACCCCAATATGCATCCTCCCGAGGTAGCGAACCCGCACACCGTTGGGCTAACACCTTTTAATGGTGTGTCCCGACATACAAGACTTGCAAGACTTTCTTTACTTTCATCATTTATTAATACATGCATTATTCCTTCATGTTCCTCTTTTCTTTATCTTTCACTTTACATTACGTAATACTTTCATTTCATTCATTAGCATTCCACGTAAAGTCACGGGAAAGATAAACATACACCATAATAAGGAACATAACACACACAGTCAACAACATCATACCAGGCAACATCATACATAACATACATCATGCATATACATGCAACATCATCATGCACAACATAACCCTTAAGATCTCCTCAGTCATCTTACATGTACTTACGGGAACATCCCACATCAAAACTTACATCTGCACTTTCCCCTGAAAGTCAGCAATTAAACTACATTTCCTTGGGCACACCAGCCCTACTTGGGTATGGCCTCCAGGCGACTAAACATCATGCGATTGGACCAATGCGTATGAACACCTATGCAGATGAAAACCCAATCGTGTGAATGAAACTAATGCTAATGGACTCAATGTGGATGAGTCCCATGCGAATGGACCTAATGCGGATGGAACTAATGCGAATGAGCATTTATGCGAATGGGCTCTCAGTCGTGCGAATGAACCCTCAATCATGGGAATGAACCCTCATTCATGTGAATGAACCTCAATCGCACCTCAATCGGCCGTATGGCCTCCATTCGGTCGCCTAACCCTCGCTGATGCAGAATGCAGTTCATCCCGAACCGAAACTGTCATTTTCGACCTCCAAGCTCATCCAAACCCATTCTAATCCCAAATCAACCATCCTAAACCTTAGGAATCCATACCACAACACCTTTAAAGCATGCACAAGCTCAAAAGCAAGACCCAAACGAATCATACACATACACACACATGCACAAACGGGTCAAACACACACACTTCAAAACCCGATTTTCAGATGTGTTCCAGCCCAAAACCATTCAAAAATGTGTAAGAGAGGGATCCTAGAACTCACACAAATGACCACAATGAGTAGAGCTTCGATTAGACCCGCTACACGATGATTTTGCTCTCTAGAATCAACTCGAACTAACTTTTCTCCATTTTTCTCTCTTCTTTCTTTCTTTGCTGAAATTTTGGAGATGTGGGGAGGGTGTGGGCTACCCTCCCCTCCTATGCTCCTTCTCTTCTGAATTTTCTCGCGTTTTGGCAAGTTTGGTCCCCCGACTTTGGACTTTATTTTTTTTCTTCTTTCGTCGGCTTCAAAGAAAATATCCGGGTGTTACATTAAAGTATTCACATTGTTAAAATATCGTTAAAAGGAATACTTAATTGTAAACATAGTAAAGTTCACATGTGAAATGAAGAACTATAATAATAATTCATGAATAGTTACCATATTATAGCACAACTTTGAAAACATTAAAGTATGCTAAAGAAGACTACAAGCATAGAGGTCTTGATGTATTTCAAGATCCGACATAGGAGTCTTTCACAATGGCAAGCGACATTGAAGTCTTGTCTTTTAACATGATAAATGACTAAAGAAGTTTTGTAAGAAGTACAAACTCACGATAAAGTAAAGATAGAGTGACGTTAACGTAAAACCTAAAGTGTGGTTAAAGAATGAACATAGTATAGTTAAATAAGCATTACCTAAATGTAAGCACAAAGATAAAATTAGTAAAGTCTAAAAGGATAGTATCTAGATAAACTGTTATTTAAAATTAAAGCTTAATGTATTGCTAAAGCATGATAAAGAAACGAAGTTAAACGATAATGTTTGGTTAAATCATTTTGTTAAAGTAAAACTAGAGCTCACTCAATGTTGCTAACTTTTGTATACATATTAATTTGACAAGTATGCTATGTGAATAAGTTGTGAGCTTGGAATAGATCTAGAAACTATCTGGCACATGGTCAAGATTGGCATCCTGATATAGTTTTTCAATAGTTAGTTAAAGTTATCCTAGATTGATGTAATAGTTAGTTTAAGACAATCTTTATTTTTGATGCTTTAGAGGTGAAATTTTAGTTTAAGAACCTGTGTTTTTAATGTTCAAGTCCAACAGTGAGGTTGCCTAGAAACTGGGCCATAGATGCTAAAATTGAGTGACTACGATACTAGAGATATGAACAATGGGAGAAGATCTAATATAAAACTCAACTAAAATTAATTAACCATATCAAAAACTAATTTGCTAGTGTATTTTAATAAATTAAGTTAAAAACTTGATAATATCATTCTAATTATTATTTGTTTGTGATCGTAGTGAATCACATTGGTTGAAGTAGGTTGAAATTCATTCAATTCATGTATTTATTTTGCAAGTCTAGAACATCAAACAAATTGAACAAACAAACCTGAAACTTGATAAATTCTAAAACATGATTGTAATATTCAAATGACAAAACCTAAATTAATCTTTGAATCATAAAATACTATTAGATAAACCTATTTCGCGGGTTACACGTGATTGATTTATCATATTAGACAGAGATTTATTCTTGATGGTGTAGGATATTTGATCAAAATGTTGAGGATAATTACGATGGGATAGAGTAACCGTTTGTCCACTATTTCTTATACAGAGAAAGGAACAGACTGTAAATCCCAATTTATATTATTTTCTAACATTTTTTTTGTTTCGTTGTTCCAATCGAGAACCAAGGGTAATTAAAGCCCTCTGTCAACTTTTTGACTTATGGCTATAATCATAATCCAATAAATTAGTGAACCCAAAGCCCATAATAAAACGAATTATACTAAAAGTCCACTTTGTGCTCACACTCCATATTATAAGTGAAACCCAATGTGTTAGGGATCGTGTACCGGACGATGTACTAACTCATTAACATGTATACCGAACCAAATAGTGCGGAATCCTATTTGATTAGCGATCCAATCAGTGAGAACGCACGTAGAAATAATTATGTATTGAATCTAACATTAAGAATCGATTAGGAATTGATCTACTGTGATCTATGAACTTGGAGTATGATCTTAGAGGTCTCTAGATGGCTAGGGTACGTCTAGAGTCGAAGTTTGTATGATCCTTTCATTTTTCCACGAGTTAGGTGGTATTTTATAGGTTAGGGTTGCTCATTCGGGCGACTGAACCATTAGCATGGTTCATTCTTGCGATTGAGCCATGCGGTTGATCCATTCACACGACTGAGTGTTCAGTCATGCGACTGAGTCAGTTGCATGAAGCTGTTCAGGCGTATGGACTATTTAGGCGCATGGACACTCAGTCGCATGGCCATTCGGAGGCATGACCACTGTTGGGGTGCATGGTCCAGTCGGACGCATGAGAACTTCACTTAACCAAGTTTGAATGTATTCATTATTATAACATTATACATATCAATTCAAACAATCACAAACCTATATAATCTAGTCAATATGTGTTACACAGCTCATTAATGAAATATTAAACATTATAATCACAACCAAACATTCTCATTTCATTAATTACCCAAGCATTACATAAGCATAAGACATTCAAGACATAATACATTAAGATCCAAATCTAGGTACATATGTATCAACAAACTCCCCCTTGGACCTAGATCTATCTATCATCTTGCCTTCTTCATAACCTCTTCATACTTCTTGTATTTCTCCTCCCTTGTGACTCTTTCATGTATTTCAAATACAAAGTAGAGTCGTATCATATTTTGGAATTGGAGGGCTTGTACTATATCATGTGTTTCATATAACAGTGGCCACTTGTATAGAGTGTAGACGTAGTCAGCTGACAAGTTGGTAAGCCACATTGGGTCAAATACCCTGATAGTATCCATTCTTCTCTCTTTGTTCAGAACTATGACAGCTTCCCCTATTCTCCAATCATAGTACCACCATTGGAAGTGAGGAGTGAAGTCCTGTGGCATCTCCCATAGAGGGATCTTTGACATTGTACGTGAAGGACTCCACTTCAGCACTATCTTTGGCTTTCCAGTTATGGGATCAACTTCAAAACGTCTGATATACCTTGTAGGTTGTTGAGGTTTGAAGTTGACCCACTTGGTGTGGTACTCTTTCTTCAAGGCAGCCTCAAACCAGCCTGACATCTTTCTCGGGTCAGCATATAACAACTTGAGTTTAGCCAGCTGGTTGAGCTCAAAACCAGGTAGAGACTTTAGATCATGTGGAATCTAAAATACTTAATACCTTTCTCTCTCTTCACCACGTATACATTAAGATCATCAAAATGTGCCCACGCGATAATCTTTCCTTACACCTTGTGATGTTTCTTCACATTGTAGAGCTTGGTGTAGACATTCTGTTTAGGAGCAACACGTTGGGCTTGAATCTTCTCAAATTAAGCTGCCCATTCAGCCTTTCTGATATCAACATCAGGGTTTGAGACTTGGGCTTGTTCTTTAACCTTCTAGGACTCTTGCTCCATCTTATCTAGTATCTCAAATGTATCACCGACCAGGGAGTCACCCAAATTGGGGGTTGCATTTCCCTCTTTGTCAGCGTACTCGCGATAGTGTTCTGCACTGATGTCCTCTATCTCTATTTCATCAATGTCGTTCAGCTCATCGTCACTGGTTTCTACATAGGTTGGAGCGTCCTTGACAATCTCATCGGGATTGAGCTTGAACATTTCTGCAATTTTCTCATCAGTGAGATTGTGAATGATCTCTCCTTCTTCAGGAGTGTACATTATAGATCTTCTGACTATACCTTGCAGATCAAGAATCATCGTGAGCTGAGTCTTGATCTGTTGGAGGGGAGGTACAACATGTTCATCCCTTTGGTAATTTGGATCTGCTTGATTTAAACATGTAACACACCAATTGTTAGTAAATAATCAAAACAGAACTATTAAACATTTAAAACAAACATCCATTACATAAGTTTAATACAAGATTCGAATACAAATGATTTCAATAACACAAATAACTAAACATTATTCTTATCCTGTAGCCTCTACTCTTCTGCTATCGGGGCGGATGTGGAGGCACCCTGATCTTGAGTCCTTTTGGTCCTCCGTTCGCTTGCAGAAGTAGCACCAGCAGTAGAAGAATCGTCTTCATCATCATCCACATCTGCATCAGCATCACCCTTGTGATCATCACCATCATCATCATCATCATCACTCTCATCATCATCATCATCACTCTCATCATCATCATCTTCATTATCATCATCATCATCTCCATCACCTTCTCTTATCTTCAATAGCTCTTTTTTGGATCCTTTGAGCTTTAGCAAGATAGTCTTGTTTGCAGCCTCCAGCTCCTCAAGATTCTTGGCATGTTGCTCTGGAGCTGAGACATCTACTAAACCTGCTGAGAAATCTGCTGAGATTGTGCAGCAGTAAGATCTACTAACTGACAAATCTGTGCAGTTTTCTCGTCATCAGCCGCTAACAGCCGCATCACCATACGGTTCAGTGCTGACAGTTGTTCCTCTACCCCAAAGGGAGGTAGAGGTGCTCCAGATGTATATAGAGAGCAGGATGATAGTGCAGCTAGATGGCTAGTGGTGGTGGAGGTGGCAGTGGTGAAGATTGGGGGTAATATAGATGAAGGTGGTGGTGGTGTGGGTATGGTAGTAGTGGTGGTAGGTGGAGTGGTGGTAGTAGTGGTGGTAGGTGGAGTGGTGGTAGTGGTGGTGGTGGTTATGAAGTTAGTCTTCTCTTCTTTTTCTTTAGGCCGTGGGGCTGAGCCATCCTTTTCTTCCTCGATCCTTTCAAGGTGGATGCTCCCCCTGGAACACGGCTTGGCTGATCGGGAGCAAAGGTAGGATCCGTGTCAGTCTCTCCCGATCTGCCAGGGTGTTCACCAACCACTCGGATCCCTTGCTCTGTGGCAACCACCTTGCTGCCAACAGTCCGAGTGAGGGGCTCCTCATCACTATCCTCCTCCTCATCAGGTATAAAGTCCTGATGGAATCCTAAAGCTTTCGCTCCATCATGGGTAGATGCCGGACATGCTATATCAGCAGTGGGGGCCCTTTGTTGAGTGGGCCCTGCATCTCCACCATCACCGCTGTCATCATCATCGGAGTCATCCTCCGGGAGCTGTAACTGCTCAACCTCTGAATCACTGTCCATGTGGGGCCATTTACGCCTAGCTGGTGCCATGTAATCCTCCCAGACCAGATGCCCGAACAGTCTCCTTACAGGGGGTTTCATCTACTTTCCCCTGTAAACATTCATCCGACCCAAGGTGGTATCATCCATCACCTTGAGTGCTACCGCATCCTCCTCTTCCTTTGGCAACGACGGGAGCTTCTGGTCAATGATCATCTGCATGAATCAAGGGTACATGTAGAAGCCCTCCTTCCCTTTCCCCTCAATGTTCTCCACCAAGTAGGTGAAAATCATCCTCGAGAAGCTGAACGGGTGGGTCAGCACCAATGCTGCATAAGCATTCTGCATCTGATCAGGCAACTCATCGAACCACCCCTTCCGTGAGGCAATGCACTTGAGCAACACATGGGCTAAGTACTTAAACTGAGGACACAGGTTGCTCTTGTTGAGCACACCTAAGTTAATGTCCCAAGAGTACTTGGCCCGCAGAAAGCAACCTCGTACTGTTAGTGGATGTAGACGAGTAGGGCTATCAGCATCATCCCCGAGCTCTAACACTGTCCTGAGATCATCTTCAGTGATCTCTATGGGCTGACCAAAAATGGAACTCCTGATCTGGTGGGGCTCTGAAGTCCTGTCAACCACTGCCCTTTCCCAGAAAGCCTGCTGAATAGAGCGGTATGGTGTACAGGGAGTAGAGATGGCATGAGAGATCCTCGATCTCTGTAGAAACAAGATAATGCCAGAAAAGTCTAAGGCATTTCTGGATGCTAGATCCAGATGAGCACAGATGTTGTGCTTAGTGCTCATAGTCCAACGACTAGCCATCTGTTACACAATGAATATAAATGTTAGTAACCGTCAATGAGTAATAACTTGAATCAATGGGACTTGAAATTTTTCTTGTTTTGTCATGCGAATGAGACTGTGCGACTGAGATCTAGTCATGCTAATGAGCAGTGCGACTGAGTTCTAGTCGTGCGAATGAACTCATACGTACAACTGAACATGCAACTAGGCTCATACGTAGGCAAACTCATGTGTTTACACCATTCGTGCGACGGAACTCATACCCATGGTTCAGTCATGCGGTTTAGTCATTTGCACAACTCAGTCATGCGACTGAAGTTCATCAGATTGTCCATTCGCATGACAGACTAACTGTTCAATTCAAAATCAACTTTTGAGGAATCTTTAATGTTAGACATCGTGGTTAGACTCATTAGACTCGCAATTCATCGACAAAACACATTATAACATTTAATTGCACAATGGACTTAGTTTATTAGTTTATTTGTCAATGTAAGTTACGGTTTCTTTTAGGGGGCCGAATATCTACTGAATTTGGGCTTAAATCGATGGATATTTTCATGGATTGCACCGCATTATACTTTTATAGTCAATAGAAATCGTTAGTACACAACAAACAATAGTCTTGAAGCTTCAAATGAAAATTTGGCAGAGTAACGGTATGTTCGTGCGATGTAGGCGCGATTTGGGAGTGATGACCAACTGCGACCGACTCACCCTCTATTTATACTAGGGTTTACTTTTAGTCATGCGACTAAGCCTAGACGCATAGATGATTCATGCGACTGAAGATCAGCCGTGCGACTAGCACAGTCGGTCACCTCCAGTCGTGTGACTGGGTCATTCGGTCACCTTAATCCATGCGAATTGCACATCCTGATGGTCCAATCACGTATATGTCCCAACCGTGTGGGTTAATAATGCGATTGGGCACATTCGTATCTTCCAATCGTACGACTGGTCCATAATCATGGTCCAGTCGTGCAAATGGATCATACTCATGATTTTGACTTTTTGACCATTCCACACTTTTACCTTTTGATTAAACATTATGAGCATTTGATCATCTCAGACATGATCATTTTATCTTGAAAAACCTTTTGACCACCTTAGACGTGGTCCTTTTAAAATACTTTGTCACCTCAGACGTGACCCAATTTTTTATTTGAAAGCACGTGTGGTCACCTCAGACGTGACCTTTTAGGTGATAAGGTTCCCTTTCAACTTCCATGACATAGTCCGATATTAAACAAATTGAACTTGACAAACTTTATACAGAAATAAAACTAAAACTTAAAACTAAGACATGTTTTGTGTTTTTGTGAGGGTTAAATCCTAAGATGTAAATCTAAAGAAATGGTTTTTTCTGAAAAGGCAGATTCAATTCATTTAAACCATACATGGATCAAATCAATTTGGAATCATACAGGATATTCAAATTGTTCATGACAAGTTATCTAAAACCTTTGATCCTTTATTCTTGTTTTTCATCTAGTCATTTAGCAAATTTAGGAAATCATACTAGTACTATTAGGTCCCCACTCTGATTTTAACTTTCAAGAATTGTAGCCATAATGATTGTCAGTATACTTGTCTTCTTAAATCTATACACATACTTTCAACACAGATTGATGATGGTTTATGGTTTTTTATTTCAAAAAGCATTTGTGGATCCCACACTTATATAGTAATCAATATTCCTCAGGAGATTTTTAAGCGGTCTCAGGATAGTATTCAAGAAGAAACTATTCATAGAACTTTCAAAAGAAGCCAAGCCTTAGGTCAATGCCACCGTACAGCCGAGATGCGGCAAATAACAATGAATTCTAGAATATATAGGTTATGCTTATCCTCAGGTCAGTGCCACCGCATAGTATTCTTGTTTCAGCAATTTCAGTCTTTTTGCACAGATCTCACCAACAACATAGGTTATCAGTTTGATTATATTTGCATTTTTTATGTGTTTTTGCTCATGTTTTGGTCTAACGCACACATTCATGGCGTTTATTTTGCTCGTCACCCCTTATTGGAATCTTGTTGATTGTGTTAACTAGGGATAAGGTGTTACCCATAGCTAGTCAAACATTTTAGTTTAATCTTGAGATCACCAACAAGGTCTAGTCATCTATTGTGTTGAATCTACCAACATATCATCTGTGGTCTAGCAACCTCTAGGTCTACTTTCTTTGTGTTACCTTAATAGTAGCTAGTTTATCTATCATATTTCGTTTTATTTTGCTCAGATTACACAGACTTATACTTGAGCTTTGCATCATTTTCATTTAAATTTTAAAGTCCCAAATGGTTTGCTCCTGTGTACTATCATATTCCAAAGATTGAATCGGTATCACACATACGATCTTATTTTTATGAGCTACCTCTCCTTCTCCCTCTTTTTTATACTGTCTAAACCTATTCTCCCCCCTAAAATTTAAAAACCGTAATGGATTAGCGTTTTAGGATTTTAATAGGCAAGACAATAAGACCAATTTTAATTAACCAACGTAAAACTAAGCAAATAAATTAAAATTGAAAAATAAAAATAAAAGGAAAAGTAAATTTACATGACACATCGGACTACACATGGTCATCTTTAGGAATGACCTCATTTTTCTTTGTAACGCCGTTGACCTCTAACAGATATAGAAAACGTGGTTTGTCAAAAGCCTTTGTATAGAGGTCAGCGCGTTGAAAATCTATGTTTATTTTTACCACATCGATTAAGTTCTTTTCAAAGCAATCACGTATAAAGTGATATTTGATCCCGATGTGTTTGGTCTTAGGATGTTGGACCGGGTTTTTGGTGACTGCAATTGCAGCTGAGTTATCGACAAAGATAGGAGTAGAAGAGAATTTCAAACCATAATCCCGCATTTCCTGTTGAATCCATATGATTTGGGAACAGCAACTTGCAGTAGCAATGTATTCTGCTTCACAGGTGGACAATGCAACTGAGGTCTGCTTCTTACACTGCCAGGTTACTAATCTTCTCCCAAAGAACTGACGACCTGCTGATGTAGACTTGTAGTACATCTTGCAGCCTCCGTAATCCGAGTCACTATACGCAGTAAGCTCAAAGTCATCATCATAAGGATACCACAACCCAAGTGTGGGTATACCTTTCAGATAACGAAAAATCCTTTTGACCCCAATAAGATGGTTCACTTTAGGTTTTGCCTGATATCGTGAACATAAACATGTAGCATACATGATATCAGGTCGTGAGGTAGTGAGATACATGAGTGAGCCAATCATCCCTCGGCACATAGTGGCATCTACTAGATCACCATTCTCGTCGGTGCTACATCATGGTTTGTAGCAAGTGGAGTTCCAGCTGTAGAAGCATTCTCCATGTCAACCGACTAAGAATATCACCTACATACTTGGTCTGATGTAGGAAAATCCTGTTGGTGTCTGATCCACCTATAACCCGAGAAAGAACTTCATCTCTCTCATTGCACTCATCTCAAACTCCGCCTTCATTACTGCTTCGAACTCTTTACATAATTCTTCGTTCTTAGAACCGAAGATTATGTCATCGACATAGATTTGTACCAGCAGTAAATCTCCATCTTTTTCTTTGATAAACAGTGTACAATCAATGACTCCCCTGCGATAACCATGTTTCACAAGATGTGTCAAGAGTTTCTCATACCAGGCCTTTGGAGCTTGATGAAGCCCGTATAGCGCCTTGTCAAGTTTGTAAACTCTGTCCCGATGATATGGATCCTTCAATCCCTCGAGTTGATGGACATACACTGTTTCTCAGATCTCAGCATGAAGGAACGCACTCTTCACATCTAGTGATATACTTTGATCTTCATATACAATACATAGGCAAGGAAGATGCGGATTGCTTCCATTCTTGCCACGGGTGCAAACACTTCATTGTAGTCAATAGCCTTAACTTGTTGAAATCCCTAAACAACAAGCCGAGCCTTGTTTCTGATGATCACTCCTTGATCATCTTTCTTGCATTTCAAGACCCATTTGGTGCCAATGACCTTAGCACCTTTAGGTCTATCCACTAGAGTCCATACATCTAATTTCTTGAACTGAAGAAGTTCTTCTTGCATGGCACTCACCCATGCCTCATCATTCAGGGCTTCACTAACATACTTTGGCTCAAACAGAGACACAAAGCAACGATAGGCACTGTCATGAAGGTATCCCTTTTCCATCACAGAGGCATAATCAGATGAGTACAACTGATTTCTAGTCTAAACTCCTGATCTCACATCACCTATGACATTATCCAAAGGATGATAGATGTTTATACGTGAGTCGGGAGTTGTTGGAACAACCACCTCAGAATCAAGATTATGAACATTTGGTTCTGGATCTGAGGCTATAGGAGTCTGAGGTTCAGAAGGCTCAAAAGCATCACTGTCAGATGCTTGTGGACTTGTGGTAGTCGGAACCTGTTCATCCTGGTTGTTCTGATCATTTTCCACATTTTCTTCATCAGAGGAAGATTCACTCACATCAAGTGCTCCCCCTGAGTTGGTAGATGATTGACTTTGTGAACCGTATGATATTGAATCTTAAGACGGTGTGTTCAAGACATCGTACATTATCTTGTTTGCCAACTCGTCTTCGGAAGTGGAGAAAGGTATGTTGAAGGACTTGAAGAATCCATCATAGTCAAAGAAGTAAGCAGTCCCTTTTCTAGGCGGTGGTGTGATGTATCTCTAAACATCAACATTACACCACACCTCTACTTGACCCATTGAGTTGTTGTAAACTCTCTTGTTTGGTATGTTGTATCCTAGAAAGATCCCTTCATCTACCTTCTCGCTGAATTTTCCCTCCTGATTCTTCTTTAGCAGGGTGCATGGAGCGCCAAACGGCTCAAGATACTCTAAGTTAGGTTTACGTCGCTGTAGTAACTCATAGCACGTTTTTCCATGGTGTTTAACTACCAGAACTCAATTAAGCGTATAACATACATTTGCAACTGCCTCATTCCAGAATTGAATAGGCAGTTTCGAGTCTGCTAGCATAGTCTGTGCGGTCTCTATCAAGCTGTGATTCTTCCGTTTAGCAACACCATTCATCTGAGGAGTGTAGGCAGAGGTAAATTGGTGTACAATTTCCTTTTTCGTGCAGTAGGCCTCCATCCACTGATTCTTGAACTCGGTTCCGTTGTCTGAGCTCACTTGTCATACTTTCAGCTTGTATAGGGATTCTAGTGTAGTTACTAATTCCTTGAAGGATTCAAATGTTTCTGATTTGGACGTCAAAAACATTACCCAAGAGAATCTTGAGTAGTCATCCGTAACAACGTAGCAGTACAGTCGCCTGCGATGCTTCTTGTACTGACTGGACCAAACAGATCCATGTGAAGAAGCTCAAGAGGTAGTTCTATAGAATGAACTTTCTTTTCCTTATGAGACTTTTTTGTCTGTTTGCCCTTCCTGCACACAACACAAAAATCTGGGAGTTGGAAGTTTTTGACGTTCACTCCCCCTACTAGATCTTCTGGATCAAGGATTCATCTTCCTTGGATTTATGTGTCCCATTCTCCTATGCCAGGAGATGGAATCTTTTTCAGTAGCTTTGGACAAGAAGCACTGAACCTCATGATCCGTTGTGGAGGCCTTCGAAAGATCTAAAACATAAAGATCATTATATCTTGAAGCCGTCATTAGAACTTGGTCCTCCGGGATCATGTAGTCCTTCATTAGAACGTAGCACTTCTTGTTGTCAAAGATTACTTTGAAGCCTTTATCACATATTTGAGAAACAAAAAGTAAGTTATTCTGTAATTGTTGGACGTAATTTACCTTGTCAAACTTAACTTTCTGATTTCCCACTTCTCCTTGGGCTGTGATGTACCCTCCTTTGTTTCCAGCCAATGAAACATGCCCTCCTTTGATTTGTCTGACGTTTGATAAGAGAGCTCTGTTCCCCATCATGTGCCTCGATGCTCCGCTATCTACAATGCACGTGTTATTCTCAGCACTATAGCGAACACCCTGCACATTCATTGAAAACATTAGTTTATGTTAGGAACCCAAGCCTTCACTGGCTTGGGTTTCCCTAAGGCATCACATAACATAAACTCAACCCATTGACCATTTGAGGTTGAGGGAAGCTCAGATGTCTGTTTGATCTCATTTTCAGACGGTGAGGCGGATTTTTCTTTCCATAGACCAGCTTTGTGTAAGGCCTGTTTATGATAAACCGACGACTGGCTAATCGGTTGAACTTTGGGTTCACTATCCCTTTTAGAAGGCGTCACTGAGTTCCTCTTAAAAGATCTAGGAAGTTCAACTTTCCTCCTCGGTGTCTGATAATAAGGACAATGAGACGCATGTGATCGTACTCTCCACAATTGTAGCAGGATTTGCTTTCAACTTTACGGTTTAAATTTTTTTGTGGAGATGTAGATGTCACACGCTTGACCTTATTTTGTTTAGATTGAGACACTTCTTTGTTAGATGTATGGTCAGGTTTTACAAACTTAATTGTTTTACCTGGTTTTACATCTTTTATTTCTTGTTTACCTAGACTTTGACATGATGTGTGTGATTGATTAGGTTTAATAGTCTTTTTGGGTTCTGATTTGAGTTTGTTTGAACTTGACTTTAATTAACCTTTTCAAACTTTTTTTCCAGGTTAACACAAGGCATTTTTCTTTTGCCTTTGAAGTGGACTCCTTTTGTTTAGTGCCAGATGCAATTGATTTACTTGTGGTATCTGGGTCACTAACAAGAGGAGTGGTCACCACATGATCCTTGATGGGTTATTATTAACTGGTTTACTTTTGGTGTTCATCAAGGTCTCAGGTGGTGGCAGAACCACTTTGTATCCTAATCCCTCCCCGTTGTTTCTCTCTCTCACTAAGTGTTGGATAATATGAGATGAGCTTGTCCAACTGTGTAGTTTTTGTTTTAAGGAGTTGACTTCTACTTCTAAAACTGCTTTCTGCTTCTTAGTGTCCTCTAGGGATTTAAGATAGTACCTAATTTCATTATCTTGATTAAAGGCAACTACTTATGTTTCTCTAAGCTGTTTGTTCAATAGGTCTATCTTTTCCTTGTAACTATGCTCATTTTGTTTTAAAACTCTATTAGCTTTAATGCATAGTTCCAGATCCTTTACTAAGCTATCATTATGATCTAATAACCTTGCAAATATTAAACGTATGCTTTCTCTAAATTTATTACAATCCGAACAAGCATGATTATTAAACTATTCAGCAGTACTTACCTAAGATGTTGAAGACGAATCAGCCATGTGTGCAGAAATTGTCATCTCTGGTTCAGGTGATTTTGACTTTGATGTAAATTGTTCTTCTTCAGGCAGGTGTATGACTACCGGTGCAGTGTCTTCAGAATTTGACATCGCGAGCTCTACTGCTATATCTCCCTTACCGGCGGTATCGTCATTTATGTCATCCACACTAGCTATGTTGGTCTCTCCCGGTGAGACGAACCGAAAGCTCCAGTCCTGTCCTTCATCCTCGTTTGCACTAAAGGCTTTTGGATCCTTGCTTGATGAAGTAGAACTACTAGATGTGGCTTTGTCCTGGCGATTGAAGGATGAGAAAGGATTGCCATTACCAGTCTTCTTTGGCTTCACACACTCCCGTTTGAAGTGCCCCTTCTCTCCACAGTTGAAACAGGTTACCTTTGACTTGTCGAAGCCAAAGGTCGTCTCCTTGGTTGCAACCAAGTTCTGTCCGGTCTTTTTGACAAACTTCTTAGCTCATCGGACAGCACTTGCCAAGGCCCACATAATATCCATTCGTTCCCACTCCATCTCATCCACCTGTTCATAATCCTCATCTGCTAGGTGGCAATTTCCTATCTTTCCAGCAATTAGTCCATTATAGGAGTGGACTACAGCAGCTAGGAGGTCCATGTGTTCTCTGGCCACCTCAACAGTCACCTTACCAAAGTTATCAGTCTTCAATTTTGCTGCATTGGCTTTATGTATAATATACTAGGTACCAAACGACCCTGACATTTCAGTCCCTGAAGTAGATGCTTGTGCTGGACTTGTCGAGCTTGAGACGAAGGAAGTCTGCAGTGGTGCTCCAGATGTCTTGACCAGAGGAGTCACGTTGTAGAGCGCAGGATTCTGGTCATAGTTTGCCTTTTGAGCTCTATACTTCATCCTAAGCTCTTCCTCTCTCAGTTTCAGAATGAAGTCATTTATGTCTAACTTTGAGAGCATCCCATTCTGTCTGAGACTGGAAATGAAGGAAGCCCATTTCTCTGGTAATCCATCTGCAAAGTTGGATACCTTATCCTCCATCGACGTAGTAACTCCATGAGTGTGCATCTCACTCATCAAGTGGTAGAATATGTCGATCACATCGTCTAGGCCTTCCTTTCCCATTGAAGAGAAGTTGTCAAACTCCTTCTTCAAAGCTTTGGCCTTAATGGCCTTGAGTAAGGCATTTCCATCATACCTCTTCTCCAACGCATCCTATAGTTTCTTTGCTTGAGTATATTCCGAGTACTTATGGAAGATGTCCTTCGGAATTGACTGAGTAAGAAAAGCATAGACTTTCTTCTCAGCATTGTGTTTTACCTTTTGTGCATCAAACATGCCACTTAACGTAAGTTTGATACCGTCAGCTCCAACAGGCATGCTGTACCCCGATTCTATTGCCTCCCACAGGTTTGTATCTACTCCATTTAACTAGATTTCGAAACGTTGCTTCCATTTTGGGTAGTCATCTAACATAATAAGCTTCGGGGGTTTATTATGAATTCCCACTTCATTCTTCAACAGCAGTAGATTCTGAATACGAGTGTCTCTACTTGTTATGTATGCCGAAAACTGGTCCTCCATTTCACTTAACTTTACTATTAAACAAATTGTTTATGTGTGCGAATGAAGGTATGCGATTGGGCTTATTCAGGCGATTGAACTAGGCGAATGGTTCAATCATGCGACTAAACAAATGCGGATGAGTCAGTCGTCCGAATGAACTAATGCGGTTGAACAGTCCGAATAGAGTTCTCAGTCATACGAATGAGGGTATGAGTGAATCCAATCGTGCGTTTGGGAATGCGAATGAACTCAGTGGTGCGATTGAGCCAATCGTGTGACTGAACCTGCTGAAGTTTGAAAATTTGTAGGTTAAACGTGTTTTGGCCGCAAAAACTCGAATTTTCACAAACCCTAATTGCCGTATGCCGGAAAAACTAAACTTTATGGTCAGGAAACGTCTAAGACTCCGTTTGACACAACAAGATTGTGTTTTTAGTGAAAAAACACAATTTTGTATCAAAAACGATTGAATCATCACATAATCAAGAGCCAAGGCTCTTATACCACTTGTTAGGGATCGTGTACCGGATGATGTACTAACTGATTAACGTGTATACCGAACCAAATAGTGTGGAATCCTATTTGATTGGCGATCCAATCAGTGTGAACGCACGTAGAAACTATTATGTATTGAATCTAACGTTAAGAATCGATTAGGAATCGATCTACTGCGATCTATGAACTTGGAGTATGATCTTAGAGGTCTCTGGATGGCTAGGGTACGTCTGGAGTCGAAGTGTGAATGATCCTTCTGTTTTTCCATGAATTAGGTGGTATTTATAGGTTATGGTTGCTTATTCGGGCAATTAAACCATTAGCATGGTTCATTCGTGCGATTGAGCCATGCGGTTGATCCATTCGCACGACTGAGTGTTCAGTCATGCGACTGAGTCAGTCGCATGAAGCTACTCAGGCGTATGGACTATTTAGGCGCATGGACACTCAGTCGCATGGCCATTCGGACGCACGACCACTGTTGGGGCGCATGGTTCAGTCGGACGCATGAGAACTTCACTTAACCAAGTTTGAATGTATTCATTATTATAACATTATGCATATCAATTCAAACAATCACAAACCTATATAATCTAGTCAATATGTGTTACACAGCTCATTAATGAAATATTAAACATTATAAATCACAACCAAATATTCTCATTTCATTAATTACCCAAGCATTACCTAAGCGTAAGACATTCAAGACATAATACATTAAGATCCAAATCTAGGTACATATGTATCAACACAATGTTAATTATAAATCCCAAATAACATTTAGAAGTAAATCAAGTTTGCACTCCTATGACACCTAACTCGTTTAATCTCTAATGTTATTTTCTCGATGAACAAGTTAATCCGACACACTGAAATGTATATTGATAATACTAAAATTACCAACACTCCTCCCCCATTTTACTGATATCCATGATTAACTTAGCCATCCTCACAAAAACATTGATGTATACTTAAGTGAAAATATCCTACAGATTGAATTTCCACCTTAGTATATCATATGATACAAATATTAGAATAACCGGGTATCAAATGGATTGAACCCAAGTTATCCGTTTAAATACATGTAGGTAACATATATATACATTTACAAATACAAACTCTACTTGACATAATGTTTACTAGCCTGTGTCCTAATCCTTCAAAGAATATATCAAACCTCAAGTGCAAAGCTTCTTAAAGTGGCTAAACTTCATATTCTTATAGGTAGTTCATTACTCTTGAACTTGCACTTTAATTTATCAATAAACTATTAAGAATTAAATTTTAACCTTCTTTATCTTGCAGTCTGAATACATACTTTGGGATAGCTCTACTAATGTGTTCCAACATCTTTATAACAAGCTTACCATATTGAATTCAACATCTTACATTGTAGTAGATAGGAATTGGGCGTCTTGACATAAGATATTAAAATTGCACTTTATACACATCCTTATGACTGACTTATTCACGAGATCTCTTCCTAATATTTTGTTAGATAATCGGTCAAAATATACTTAGATCTTTATAATTCAACCGACATCACACCATGCATGCGTAGCTCACAAATCATGCTATGTATAGTACATAACCGTCAAGACTTTCCATTATGCACCTGACTATAATCCTTAGCTAGAACTATCATATTTGATGGAGATTCGTGATAATAGTTTTAACCACAATAGAATCTCAAAGATCAAATTTTCTTAGCTATTTAGCTTCTTCACCGGGTGCAACTAGATCTAACATTACAAACTTGCATTCTATTGTCAAATGATGCAAACTTCCCCAGGAGAGAATACACATCCACTTAGTAACCTCAAATTCATTATAATATCCTTCTATAATAGAAGGAAAATGTAAATAATGCAAACCATAGTTTTTTTACTTTTTAGGTATTTAAACAATTTATTCACAACTTACTAATAATGTGTACTTGAATTACTAGTAATTCTAGTCACCTCAAAACATAAGCTATACCAGGTTAGGTGCTAATCATAACATACATTGGATAACCAATATTTTAAATATTTTATCACGAATAGATTCACCCTGACTCCACACACGTGACATCTGGTAGTTTTCCATTACCAAACTCTATGAGTTTCGTTAGCTCTTGCATACACGTCTCGTGAGCACACACTAGTTGTCGTTGAACGTTAGTCACTTAATAATAATAATAATATAATAATAATAATATATGATATATAATGATAATCTAATTAATAATGTTGATTATTAGTTGTGATTATGTGATTCATGAGTTTATAGAACTTTAGATATCTATTTTATGAATTCTACGTGATAACGTGACTTATATATTGTATTTGTTGTGTGACTTATTGTAAATATTTATGATTATGATTATTGACTAATAATAATTGTGACTTGTAGTTAAAATTTTAAAAAAAATGCTACAAAGGTGAAATTTTATAGAAACATAGTTAAATGGGGTTTGAAGGTATATGTTATATAAGGAAACTTTGATAAAACCCAACCCTAGCCCCCTTTCCCCCCACTCGGTCAAAACCATCTTCAACAACCTTCATCCATTCGATTTTGATCAAGAACAAGGCTTAGCATTCGGATTTGGTTTGGTTTCAAGTGTTACAAGATGTTTTCAAGTGTTAATCATCAACTAAGCGCACCTAAAGGTTAGTTTTCATAGTTTTTGTTCTTGATGATCCCTAATCCATGAATTTGTGATGAAAACATGAAATTGATGATTGTTAGATGTTAATATGATGTTAGTGCTGTTGTATGAATGTTAGATTATATTGTTTAGGCAAGAAATCTGAGGATTGATCATCTAGTTCATACATTGCCTAAAGAGGAAACTCTTTCTTCTTGGAATTCATGATTTGGTGATGTTATGATCTTAGATACAATTTTTGGATGTTAGTCTACTTGGATTGTGCAAGAAAATTCATGAAATTAGTGTGTTGATCATAACTTACTAAAAGTAGAAACTTTTATGCATGATAATCGGGGAATTTGATAATTTAGTGATGATTAGCATGTTAGAATGAATGCTATGAACTTGATTAAGCATAAAGTTGATGAATTTATGAATGAATTGGATGTTCAATAGCTTTTGGGGATTTCTTTCCCAAAAGGGAAACTTTATTTTTGTAGAACCTTAGATATGATGATTTGGGCATGCTTATGATGTTAGGATCATGTTAGAATGATTGTTGATGATGTTTAATGTGGTGGAATATGTTAATTGATTAGTTTTGATACTTGATTGATCATGTAAAGAATGTAGGTTTTGGTGATCAGACATGATGTTGAATAATGGTTAGTGATTAGGAAATCATGTTTGGGTTTCGAATTGATCATTATTGTGTATGTTGTTTGGAATGAACCTTATTGATGGATGTGATTATAATTGTCATACACGCATGAGAATCTAAGGCCCCTACTTAGTAGGATTGGCAGGGTTTTGGATGTGAAGTCGGGACTAGCTTCCCATGGCATGTAGTGCATGATTAGACTTCACGTATGAATTACTAGTTGTGATGTATTAACATTTGTGTTGAACATGTTGGTTGTTAAGATTTACATGAGTTGTATGATGATCTAATTTGTGTGATGATCTAGGTAGAACTTGGGTTGACGATGTGATAGACGTGAATGACTTGTATGATGTGCATGTATGCTAAGTTGATACACTAGATTAAACGATATCAACTAATATGTCACCAGTGGGTCAAACAGGTCAACAAGGTTAACTTAGAGTTTTTAAGCTTTATGTGTACACGTACTCATGTACTTGTGTGTTCTAGGTAACCTTTGAAGGTTGTATTTGCATCCATCGTTAGTTTTCTTTGTTATTGTTCGTTGTGCACGAGGTGAGTTCATGCCCCACACTTTTTATACACTCTCTTTTGGGGAGGTAGCATTCTTATTTACAAATGATATATATTTATTGTAAGTTGTGTATGTTTTAACATAGTGCATGATACCTTGAAAGTCCTCACACTTTCGGATTGTTAATAATGATAACTAGCGGGAAATATTGGGTAGTAATACTGGCTTTGACAAGCCCCACATGTGCGACTCAAGGTCAAATAGGTGCAATATTGTCCTAAACACAAATATTGTCATGACCTGGTAAGTCCTGACGGGAAGAAACAAACGCAACATACTCAACTTCAATCGCGAAATCACTATTGTTATTACTTGTAATATAGACTAGCTATCTATTTTAATACACTTCTTATGTTATAGAAACGTTATTGTTTATGTTAAACGCAAAATATTGAACTCACCAACCATTGTGTTGACATTTTTAGTATGCTATTCTCAGGTCGTTAAGTCAGGTTATCATTAGGAGCACATCACGGGTCTAGCACGTATTTTAAGACGTTACGTCAAGTCATAAAACTTGGATTTTACTTATGAGATTTAATTAATGGGTTGACGCTTGTTTTGCCAAATTTTGCATTTGTATACTTTGGGTTTGTCTTATTTACAAAACACTTCTGCATGGTTTTAAAGTTCGAACTTTGGTTGGTTTTATTTTGAATATGGAATATATTGTCGTTCTGAGTAACTAGTGACTGTGATCCTAGTTTGTTCAGAGCCATTGTTTATAATGAACTAGGGTGCATACACACTAGTCTATAAGCACACAGACTTAGTTAGTTACTCGTTGCTTATCCTCTTTCTATATACTCATTGGAATACACATCACATACACTACGGTATGGTATCATCATCATCTTCATCCCCTGTTCGACACAGACCGGAAAGAAACTTGAGGTTCCTATTAATCCTTCATCATCTACGAGTTATGGTTCTAGACTTCCCGTACTTATACCTATTATGTACCTCATGGGCGAGCCTATGATAGAGCGGGACATGACTAATTCTGATTAAGATGCTGGAAAAGGAGGGCGTTCCATGTACGAACCCTAGTGTGATTAGAGACACCATATTATACCCCTGCCCTGCACATCTCTTAGGACTATCGCTACTTTGGTGGCCTCGCATGATCGACTACAATGAGCGATTGAGGATAAATATAAAGGGGGGATACATGACAAGAGTACGACAGCAGAGTGTACAAGTAAATGGAAGACTCGTGGCTCGATAAGCAAGGACGTAGGGATGGTCACACGGGAGTGATCCAGGCTTTGCATGGATAGGTTGATAAGTTGACAGCTAATTTGAACATGCCACGTGATCAGATTCATAAGGCTATCGTTCGTATACATGAGTTGGAAAACCAATTCAAGACTCAGGAGGCCCCGCTGGAAGAGCCTTAGGAGGCCCCAATAAAAGAGCCTCAGGAAGAATACTACCCTCGTAATGAAGTTTAGAAGCTAGAAGTTGAGTTCTGGCAATTAAAGATGGAAGGATCTGACATCGACACTTACTACTAGCTCTCATGAGCTAGCTACACTCTTTCCTAGCATGGTTGACCCATCGAGCCGACAAATTGAGCTCTACTTACATGGTTTAGTTCCAAAGATTCAAAGTATGGTGACTGCTACAAATCTCCCTACTATTCAACAGGTTATCCAACTAGCTCTCAAGCTCACTGATCAGGTTGTGGAGCAAGGAAAGCTAACCAAGTGGGGCGTTGTGGCAAGCATGCCCGACAACAAATGCAACTAGGAAAACAATGCTAATAAAGGCTCATCTTCTGGTAACCAACCTCAGTAACACCAACCTCAACAATAGTAGTAGCATAGACGATTTGATAACAATCACAACTTCAATCAATCATCTTCATCATCTCAAGGACCAAGCTGATACATGGTGAAAAATCCTAAGTGCAACTGATGCAACTACCACTAGACTGCAGGTGTCATAGCTTTCGATGTCAGGGTTGTGGGAAGGTTGGACACGTGGTGAAGGATTGTCGTGGGGAGTTGATGAAAAAACCTCAGCAGCCTCAGTAGCCCCATGAAACACCAAAGCATTGCTTTGAGTGTGGAAAAGAAGGGCATTACAAGAGAAATTTCCATCAATTAAAATGAAATAGGAATGGCAACGGGAACACTAGTAACAATAATAATGGTGGAAATGGTGACAATAATGGTGGCAATAATGATGGAGCTAAAGGGAGAGCCTTTGTCATGCATTCAAGTGAGGCTCTAAACGGTCCTACTACTGTTACTTGTAAATTTCCTGTTAATGGTCATTTTGTTTCTATATTGTTTGACACTAGAGCCAATAGGAGTTTTATCTCTACTAATTCTATAATCTCCTAAGTGATATGCCTTCTGAGTTGGAATCTAAGTATATCGTAGAATTAGCTGATAGTAAGCAAATCTCCGTTACGCATATCCTTAAGGGTTGCAAGATAGAACTTCTTGGTCATACTTTCGATATTGACCTTATGCCTGTTACTCTTGGAAGTTTTGATGTGGTCGTAGGCATGGATTGGCTATTCGAGAAGCAAGTAGAGGTAATTTGTCATGAGAAGGTCATTTGCATTCCTCTAGTAGACGGGGAAACTCTTTCGGTTAAGGGCGAAAAGAGTGGTGCTGTGATAGGCATCATATCATTCATGAAGGCTCAGAAGTGGCTACACAAGGGTCATTTAATCATATTAGCCCTCGTCTTTGACAAGCAACAAGAGGAAAAGAAGATAAAGGATATGTGAATTTCTAGAGGGGTTTCCAGAGGATCTACCTGGACTACCACCTCATCATCAAGTTGAGTTTCAGATTGATTTGACTCCCGGGACTATTCCGATTGTGCGAGCACCTTACAGGTTAGGATCGAACGAATTACAAGAACTATCTACAAAAATCTAGGAGCTATTGGACAAAGGGTTTATTCGACCAAGCTCATCACTATGGGAAGCACCTGTTCTCTTTATTAAGAAGAAAGATGGCACTTTCCAAATGTGTATCAACTAAAGAGAGTTAAACAAAGTCACAGTCAAGAACCAATACTCTTTACCTCATGTCAATGACTTGTTTGATTAGCTTCAAGGATCAATCTATTACTTAAAGATTGATATGAGCTCCAGTTATCATGAACTAAGAGTTCAAGTAGAAGACATCTCGAAAACCGCATTCCGTACTCGCTATGGTCATTATGAATTCTTGGTCATGCCATTTGGGTTGACTAATCCACCAACAGTGTTCATGGATCTCATGAATTTTTTGTGCAAGCCCTATCTTAATCAATTTGTTATCGTGTTTATCAACGATATATTTATCTATTTTAAGAACAAGGAAGAACACGAGGAGCAACTACGTTTGATCTTGGAACTACTCAGAAAGGAACAGTTGTACACCAAGTTTTCTAAGTGTGATTTCTGGATTCATGAGGTGCAATTCCTAGGTCATATTGTTAACGAGAAGAGAATATATGTTGTGACATCCAGTAATTTTATGTTACCAAACTCCGTTAGTTCCGTTACGTCTTGCATACACGTGTCTTGAGCACGCACTAGTGTCGTTTAATGTTGGTGACCTATAATAATTAATAATGTTAAATTAATTATAATTTAACTGATTATGTGATTGTTGTGTTATGTTTATGTGTTTACGCGATTTACATGTTCATTGGGGAAATTAATCGTGTAAAGTGGAAACGTGTGTAGTGATTCGTATGTGTTGAGTTTTATAAAAATAAAATATATAATTGTGACTATGAGTCTATATGCTTAATAACTTAGTGAAAAACACTTTTAAAAAGGAGTTAAAAGCTAATTTTTATAAAAATACAAACAACAGGGCTTAAATGGTAATCATGCAAAATTAAATTAAATAAAACAAAACCCTAGCCCCCCCCCACACACACCCATCGGCCGCGACTTCATCCCCATACCCCCTCCCTTTGCGATTTCAACCAAGAACAAGTAAGAAAGCATCGGATTTGATCTATTTCATGGGTTGCAACAAGTTAGAATCATCAAATACTAGCCATTACACGTTTAAAGGTTAGAATTTTACAAGTTTTGAGGAGTTTTCTATTTGGCCGAACCCTAATTCGTGTATAGGTGTTCATGATGTTGAATTTTGGTCAGTTGATGATGCTATCATGTTAGTTAGATTGTATACATGTTAGTTAACGTCGATTATGCAAGAATGATACTTTTTTTATGAATTGTTCATGAACTTTGATTCATGATAAACCGTAATTCAAAAATTGATGTGATTATATGAGATTGATGATTGTATGATGATTATATGCTGATTAGTAGGTTGTATGAATGCTAGATTACATTGATCTTGCAAGAAGTTGATGAATTGAAGGTTGTGTTCATAGGTTACTAATAATAGTAACTTTATTTTCATGATATGATGATTTGATGATGGATTGATGTTGTTGAAGGGTTTATGATGATGTATGTATGACAGATTGATGATATGGATGCTAGAAAACTAGGAATGAATGTTGTAGTTCATAGATTTCCAAAAGTAGAAACTTTTGATCATGAAGGTTAGTGAATTATGATGTTTGGATGTTGTTGATCATGCTTAGATGTTGATATGAACTCGAATTGGTGTATTATTAATGAATTTATGGATTCATTGGGTGTTGATAGATTTTGAGATGTGCTTTCCCAAAAGGGAAACTTTATTTGCACAAAGTTTGAAATATAATAGTTTGAGTTAGTTGTATGGAATGCTTGGATGATGAGGGGTGATGTATGGACTTTGATGATCATGTATGATATTGATGGTTGACTAGTAGTTAAGACATCATGTTTGGGACTGGAATTATTATGGTGTATGTTGAATGCAATGAACATGGTTAATGAATATGATTTTGATCATCATACACGCGTGTGAATCTGAGGCCCCTACTTAGTAGGATTGGCAGGGTTTAGGATGTGAAGTTGTGAGTGGCTTCACATGGCATGTAGTGCGTGATTTGATCTTTGTGTGGCGTGTTAGTTACGTTGTAACTGGTGGGCATGTTAATGTTTTAGATTCGCATGACTTATATGATATTTAGTGGTATGATGATCTAAGTAATGCATTGGGTAATGTAGCACCTCATGTGATCCATTTGAATGTTAACCATGTATATTATATGTTCACGTTTGCTTAATTGAATTATAAGTCATGATGTCACCAACGGGTCAAAAGGGTCAAACGGGTCAACTGAGTCAAACGTGTCTATTTTCTGAAACCTTGGGTCTTTGGTGTAGTGTGCTTAGGGTTCCACATGTTCTCTGTTTACACGTACTCATGTACTTACATGATCTAGGTAACCTCTGAAGGTTGTTTGTCCACTCTTGCTTCTAAAGTAAACCCTAAGTAGTTGTTACGCATATCAGGTGAGTTCATGCCCCACTCTTTATTTAATCTCTTTTGGGGGAGATAGCATACTGGTAATTTACAAACCTTTTATATATGTTTAAGTTGTGTATAATATTAATATAGTGTTGTTTACCTTGGAAAAGTCCTCACACTTTCGAATTGTAAATATTGAATAGCGGGGAAATTGGGGTAGTACTACTGGGTCTGACGAGCCCCACCTGTGTGACTCGAGGTCAACCGGGTGCAATTTGTCCTATGAACAGTGTCACGACCTGGTAAGTCGTGACAGGAGGCAACAACTTATCACAGTCCGCTTCACTTGCGAAATCACTATGAATTAATATTTATTGTTAATAGACTAGCTATCTGTTACAATGCACTACTTATATATCTCAACTATTAAATTGCTTACATTTTAATATCAACTCTTGAACTCACCAACTGTTGTGTTGACATTTTAGTAGCTATTCTCAGGTCATTAACTTTGCTTTCCTTTAGGATCACTGCATGGATTCATCATGCATTCTAAGACTCTATCTTAAACACATCTTTGTTGTTTTATTTATTAATGTTTACTCATTTGGGTTGGCGCATGTTTTGCCTTATTATGCATTTATGTACTTTGGGTTTCTTTACTTACAAAATGCTTCCGCATGGTTTTAAAGTTTGAACTTTGGTTGATTTTATTCTAATGTGGCATATAGAGTCGTTCTGAGTAACTATTGACTGTGATCCTGGTTTGTTCACACGCCTCGCGGTAAAACTCCGCACATGGATTTTGAGGGTGTGAGTCGTTCTGAGTAACTATTGACTGTGATCCTGGTTTGTTCACAGGCCTCGCAGTAAAACTCCACGGATTTTGAGGGTGTGACAGATTGGTATCAGAGCCATTGGTTATAGGGAACTAGGTTCCATACACGCTAGACTATAACCGCACACAGTTAGTTAGTTACATGTGCCTTATTTCCTCTACTATAACTCATTGGCATACACATCACACTCTCTGCAGCATGGCATCATCATCGAGAACTCCGGGTAAGCGACCTGCATCACCTACACGATCTGAGTCCCCACCTCCCGCACCTATACCCGAAAGTGGACTTGACTGGCCCCGTCTAGCTTATCCTCGAGGGGAGATTGATTGGGATCAACCTTTTGTATTGATGGAGCGTGACACCCCACAAGACTGGAGTTTCTTCCTCAAGTTCGTTGATCACATAATGTATAGGGTGTGCGTACCTGTCCCGAGGTCCAGGACTAGGGGCAACGCTGATCAGCCAATGCCTTCACTCCCGCAGACAGTGCAGTCTAATGAGCAACTGATTGCTGCACTGGTGGCTACATTGGATACTGAGTAGCAACGAGTCAGGCGACTCATGAGTGATGTTTGTACATTGCAGCACGAGGTGTAGAAACTACGACATCAAGTGGATGGACTCGAGGAGCGACACAGGAAGACCCTAAATGGGTGTCACCACATGGAAGACGGTCTTACAGCACTTAGAGGACGCGTAATTGCTCGTGAATAGCGGGATGTAGTAGCCGATAATAGAATTACTATCTTAGAAGCCCAATTGGCAGTACTTCAGATTGCCATAGATCCTGCTCCTGTAGAGGACCCTGAGGATGAGGATCCCGAGGAGGAACCCGGGGAGGAGGTACCGGTGGAGATGGAAGATGACAGTGATGGGTCGGATATTGTCAATTGATTTCCTTTATATGACTTGGACTATGTAGTGTTTTCTCTCTTTTGAAACCTATGTGGGAAGGGTTGTTTCCCCACCCTAACGACAAACCCTAAATTATGACATTGGTGAATACATTGTGACTCATTTACAATTTATTTATCTTGGTTATCATTTTTGTTATGAATGTTGTGGTTGTGATGATTCATTATTCCTTATTGTTTACTGTACTTCAATGGGATAAATGTGTTGATGTTACTCATTATTGTATTTATGAATGTAAAGTGAAAAATGGATGCCCGTGGACGTGAACGTGGATGTGGGCATGGAAGCAGACGTGGACGTGGCGCTGGAGACCATGGCGGTGGTGCTATAAACATGACCCCTGCTGAATTAGCTGCCTTGATAAACAAGCATGTTCAGGCAGCGGTGGATGCTTCACAGAAGGAACAGCCAGCAGGTAAACCATGATAGAAAGTTAAATCAAATATCCTGAATAACCGTATAGGATATCTAATCAATGTTTGTTGTGTTAAAACAGGACCACCGGTGTGTACCTATAAGTCCTTTATGGACTGTAAACCACACACCTACAACGGTACTGAAGGGGCTGTAGGAGTGGTACGATGGTTTGAGAAGACAGAGTCTGCTTTCTCCAAATGCAACTGCCCACCTGCTGATCAGGTGAAATATGCCACCGAGACTCTAGAAGGTGCCGCTCTATCCTGGTGGAACGCGCAAGTCCAGATGCTAGGACAAGCGATGGCAAATGGGCTTCCCTGGACTGAATTCAAGGAGATGATGACTGAGGAGTACTGTCCTCGCAATGAAGTACAAAAGCTGGAGATGGAGTTTTGGCAACTTAAGATGCAGGGCTCGGAAATCAAGGCCTACACTACTCGAACCCATGAACTAGCCACCCTATGCCTAGGAATGGTGAACGAAGTGCACAAGAGGGTTGAGCATTACCTATGGGGATTAGTACCCAAAATTCAAAGCATGGTGACTGCTTCCAACCCGACCACGATTCAGCAAGCCATCCAGTTAGCTCATAAGCTAACTGAACAAGCAATGGAACAAGGATGTTTACCTAAGCGGGGCATTGTGGCTAGCATGCCGACAACAAGAGGAAGTGGGATAGTTCCAACAACAACAAATCATCATCATCCAGCGGTCAACCCCAACCTCAATAACAACAACAGGCAGTTCAGCAACAACAACGGAGGTTCGATAATAACCGTAACTTCAACCAGACGGCTTCAAACAATCAAGGACCCATTGGTTATGGTGGTAAACATCCAAAGTGCACTCGGTGTAATTACCATCATGTGGGAAGGTGTGATAATTTCAAATGTTAGCGTTGTGGTAAGATTGGACACGCTGCTAAAAATTGTCGTGGCGAACTGTTAAGGAAGCCACAACAACCTCAAGAGACTCCCAAAGGTTGTTTTGAATGTGGGAAAAAGGGCATTACAGGTGAAACTACCCACAACTGAGGAAGAATGGTAATGGCAATAACAGAAATAGCCACAACAACAACAACCATGGTAACAACAACAATGGTGGCAATGGTACTAGTAATGGTGGAAATAACGATGGAACCGAAGGGAGAGCCTTCGTCATCAGCTCAGGTGAGGCTCTAAACGACCCACAATTGTTACTGGTAGGTTTTCTGTTAATGGGTGTTTTCCTACGGTACTATTCGATACTGGAGCCGATAAGAGCTTTGGGTCCTTAAAGTTCTGTAGTCTTTTAAGCGATATACCCTCCGCCTTAGAATCTAAATACATCGTAGAATTGGCTGATGGCAAACAGATCCATGTAACGCATATCCTTAGAGATTGTAAGATAGAGCTTGCCGGTCATACTTTCGCTATAGATCTTATGCCTGTTACGATGGGGAGTTTTGATGTAGTGATAGGCATGGATTGGCTCTCTAGCAAGCAAGTGGAAGTCATATGTCATGAGAAGATCATACGAATTCCTGTTGGTGATGAAATCCTTACAGTCAGAGGTGATAGGAGTGGTGCTGTGATAGGCATCATCTCATACATGAAAGCCCAAAAGTTGTGGCGAAAAGGTCGCTTGGCTAATCTAGCACTCGTCACTGATAAGCAAGCGGAAGAAAGGAGAATGGAGGACATTCCCATAGTGCATGACTTTCTAGAGGTGTTTCCAGAGGATCTTCCTGGATTACCACCTCAACGCCAAGTGGAATTTCAAATCGAGTTGACTCCCAGCGCAGCCCCGATTGCTAGGGCACCTTATCGATTAGCACCGAACGAACTACAAGAGTTGTCATCACAACTTCAAGAGCTTTTAGATAAGGGCTTTATTCAAACTAGCACATCACCTTGGGGAGCCCCTATTGTTTTTGTTAAGAAGAAGGATGGCACATTCCGGATGTGCATCGATTATAGGGAGTTAAACAAAGTAACAGTCAAGAACCGATACCCTTTACCTCGTATCGACGACTTGTTTGATCAACTTCAGGGATCAAGCTATTATTTGAAGATTGACTTGAGATCAGTTATCATCAACTTAGAGTCTGAGGAAGACATTCCCAAAACTGTGTTTCGTACTCGTTTTGGTCATTATGAGTTCTTGGTCATGCGTTTTGGGTTGACTAATGCATCTGTTGTGTTCATGGACCTCATGAACGGTGTGTGCAAACCCTATCTCAATCAGTTCGTCATTATGTTTATCGATGATATACTGATACGTTCTAGGACCAAGGAGGATCATGAAGAGCACTTACGAATGATCTTAGAACTATTGAAGAATGAGTAGTTGTATGCCAAATTCTCTAAGTGTGACTTTTGGATACACGAAGTGCAATTTCTGGGTCCATTGTTAATGTGAAAGGGATACATGTTGATCCTGCCAAGATTGAGGCGGTAAAGAATTGGACTACACCCAAAACGCCGAGCGAGATAAGACAATTTCTGAGATTAGCAGGATATTACTGACGATTCATAGAGGGATTTTCTAAGATCGCATAACCTCTCACGGCCTTGAATCACAAAGGAACGACATACAAATGGAGTGAGAGCCAAGAATCGAATTTTCAATTGTTAAAATAGAAACTCTGTAGTGCCCCGATATTGGCACTGCCAGAGGGAACGAATGATTTCGTGGTGTATTGTGATGCATCCATTCAAGGATTGGGTTTTGTCTTGATGCAACGAGAAAAGGTGATAGCCTACGCCTCGAGACAACTAAAGGTTCACGAGAAGAACTATACCACCCATGACTTAGAATTGGGTGCAGTGGTTTTTGCCTTAAAGATTTGGAGACAATACTTGTACGGTACCAAATGCACTATCTACACCGATCACAAGAGTCTTCAACATATCTTCGAGCAAAAGGAGTTGAATATGAGACAAAGACGTTGGGTGGAGCTACTAAACGACTATGATTGTGCTATCAAGTATCATCCAGGAAAGGCGAACGTTGTTGCCGATGCCTTAAGCCGGAAGGAAACAGCTAAACCCAGGCGGGTGCAAGCTTTACAGCTTACTATCAGTACCCAACTGCCCGAACAAGTTAAGGAGGCACAGATAGAAGCTTTAAAAGCAGAAAATGTTGGTTCTGAGTCGTTAAGGAGAATGGATAAACAACTAGTGGTGAAGGAGGATGGAATTTGGTACTTCATGGATAGACTTTGGGTGCATGTTTATGGAATTCTAAGGGATTCCGTTATGAGTGAGGCACATAAATCTAGGTATTCTATACATCCTGGATCCGACAAGATGTACCATGACCTAAAGGCGCACTACTGGTGGCCTAACATGAAGGCGGATGTAGCTACGTATGTGAGCAAGTGTTTGACCTGCTCGAAAGTAAAGGTGGAATACCAAAAACCATCCAGACTATTGCAACAACCCGAGATACCAATGTGGAAATGGGAACAAATCTCCATGGATTGTATTACCAAGTTACCCCGGACTAATACTGGTTGTGACACGATATGGGTTATTGTGGATCGATTGACAAAGTCTGCTCATTTCTTTGCAATTAAGGAAACTAACAAGATAGAGAAATTAACTCAACTGTACCTGAAAGAGAACGTTTCGAGACATGGTGTACCGATCTCAATTATTTCTGATCGCGACGCTCGTTTCACGTCACACTGCTCGCAATCACTGCAGAAATCTCTGGGTACACGATTGGATATGAGTACTGCATATCATCCACAGACGGATGGCCAGAGTGACCGTACCATACAGACGTTAGAGGATATGCTACGTGCTTGTGTGATTGACTTTGGGAATAACTGGGAAACTCACCTGCCATTAGTGGAGTTTTCTTATAACAATAGTTATCATACTAGCATACAGGTAGCACCTTTCGAGGCGCTGTATGGAAGAAAATGTAGATCACCAGTTTGCTGGGCGGAAATTGGTGATAGTCAACTGACGGGTCCCAAGTTGATTCATGAGACAACCGAGAAGATTGTGCGGATACGAAACCGTATGGCCACAGCACGAGACAGACAAAAGAGTTATGCTGACAGGAGACATAAACCATTAGAGTTTCAGGTTGGTGACAAGGTTTTATTGAAGGTTTCACCATGGAAGGGCGTAATTCAGTTTGGAAAATGAGAAAAGCTAAATCCGAGGTACGCCGGACCATTTAAAATAGTGGAAAGAATATGTCCAGTGGTCTATCGACTAGCCCTACCTGATTCGCTAAGTGGAATCCACGATGTATTTCACGTGTCGAACCTAAAGAAGTGCCTACCTGATGAAACAATGGTCGTACCACTAGAAGAAGTACACGTAGATGATCAATTATGCTTTATTGAAGAACCAGTCGAGGTGATGGACCGTGAGTTGAAAACACTTAAGCAAAGCAAGATACCCATAGTCAAAATCCGTTGGAATTCATGACATGGACCGGAATTCACGTGGGAACGAGAAGATCAAGTGAAGCTTAAGTACCCTCAACTATGCGAAAAGACGATGCCAGCAGATGAAGGTATTGATTTAAATTTTGGGACGAATTTCTTTCAACATGGGTATGATGTGATAACTCATCCAAAACTCACTCGATTTTGGTTTGTGTGTGCCAATGCAGTAGACCAGTGATGGAACACTCACCATTTAATGCAATTTTCAGGACGAAAATTCTTTCAACATGGGGATAATGTGACATCCGGTAATTTTACGTTACCAAACTCCGTTAGTTCCGTTACGTCTTGCATACACGTGTCTTGAGCACACACTAGTTGTCGTTTAACGTTGGTGACCTATAATAATTAATAATGTTAAATTAATGATAATTTAACTAATTATGTGATTGTTGAGTTATGTTTATGTGTTCAGTCGATTTAAATGTTCATTGTGGAAATTAATCGCGTAACGTGGAAACATGTGTATTAATTCGTATGTGTTGAGTTTTATAAAAATAAAATATATAATTGCGACTATGAGTCTATATGCTTAATAACTTAGTTAAAAACACTTTAAGGAGTTAAAAGCTAATTTTTATAAAAATACAAACAACAAGGGCTTAAATGGTAACTATGCAAAATTAAAATAAATAAAACAAAACCCTAGCCCCCCCCCATAACCATCGGCCGCGACTTCATCCCCATACCCCCTCCCTTTGCAATTTCAACCAAGAACAAACAAGAAAGCATCAGATTTGATTGATTTCAAGGGTTGCAACAAGTTAGAATCATCAAATACTAGCCATTACATGTTTAAAGGTTAGAATTTTACAAGTTTTGAGGAGTTTTCTATTTGGCCGAACACTAATTCGTGTATAGGTGTTCATGATGTCGAATTTTGGTCAATTGATGATGCTATCATGTTAGTTAGATTGTATACATGTTAGTTAACGTCGATTATGCAAGAATGATACGTTTTTTATGAATTGATAATGAACTTTGATTCATGATAAACCATAATTCGAAAATTGATGTGATTATATGAGATTGATGATTGTATGATGATTATATGAAGATTAGTAGGTTGTATGAATGCTAGATTACATTGATCTTGCAAGAAGTTGATGAATTGAAGGCTGTGTTCATAGGTTACTAGTAATAGTAACTTTATTTTTATGATATGATGATTTGATGATGGATTGATGTTGTTGAAGGGTTTATGATGATGTATATATGATAGATTGATGATATGGATGCTAGAAAACTAGGAATGAATGTTGTAGTTCGTAGATTTCCAAAAGTAGAAACTTTTGATCATGAAGGTTAGTGAATTATGATGTTTGGATGTTGTTGATCATGCTTAGATGTTGATATGAACTCGAATTGGTGTATTATTATGAATTTATGGATACATTGGGTGTTTGATATATTTTGAGATGTGTTTTCCTGAAAGGGAAACTTTATTTGCGCAAAGTTTGAAAGATATAGTTTGAGCATGTTTGGGATATTAGGAGCATGTTAATTGTATGATGATCTAAGTAATGCATTGGGTAATGTAGCACCTCATGTGATCCATTTGAATGTTAACCATGTATGTTATATGTTCACGTTTGCTTAATTGGATTATAACTCATGATGTCACCAACAGGTCAAACGGGTCAATTAAGTCTGTTAGGATCACGGTATCTAGTTTGATCAATTAGATTGGATTTCAGCGGAATGAGTACACAAATTAAAAAATTTAAACAAGAACACATGAAATTTATCAATGAAACAGTGTTCGTTATAGAGAGAGACAAATCTGCCAAAAGGAATATATTCATTCAATCCACGCTTTGGCTCAGCTTTTCGCACATTTACAATTAGGTCATCTTTCCTTTTAAAAGGAAAGCTGATGTCACTTGACAGTGACATCTAACTGTTATTTAACTACTGAAAGTTAACACAACTACTGAAGATGTCAAACAGCTGACATCTTCTAACAAGAAAATACTAAGTGTTAACTGTCACTATAACTACCGAAAAGAAACTACTGATACTACAACGACTAAAGAACATGCTCTTCAGTTGTTTTACAAGTACTGAAACAAATAATAAAACTACTGAAAGGAAACCATCACAACAACTGAAGAATGCTTCTTCAGCTGTTGTGACAAACTCTGAAAACTTCAGTACTTAGACTTCTTGAACTTCAGTTGTCATCAGCTGATGTCTTCAGCTTATGTCTTCAGTCTTTGTACTTCAGCTGTTGATCTTCAGTACTTTAGTCTTCAGCTGTTGAAGTCTTCAGTACTTTAGTCTTCAGCTGTTGAAGTCTTCAGTACTTTAGTCTTCAGCTGTTGATCTTCAGTACTTTAGTCCTCAGCTGTTGAAGTCTTTAGTACTTCAGTCTTCAGCTGTTGATCTTCAGTACTTTAGTCTTCAGCTGTTGATCTTCAGACTTTGTCAAACAGCTGATCAAGTCTTCAGCAGTTGTAGTGATGTCTTTTGGGACTTAAAGGTTTTTCTGATCTGGCTCATTGGTTCTTTTGGTCCAACAAACTCCCCCTGAACCAATGCAGCCAAAACCTTTAAGCTTATTAAAGATGTCCCACTTATTATGGCAGAAAGATTGGTCTTTTTGTCTTCTAGATCAGCTCAGAAGTGACCCTTGTAAGCACCGGCCTGGGAAGAAGTCTCAAAGATCTGTTTGGCAAAGGATGGATGGGAACTCTGTCTTGGGGAGCTGGACACAAAGTTGTTACCCTATCCATGAGATCTACTTCCCAAATATGAGTCTGTAAGACTCCCTTGTATAGGCCTCAATAAGGGTTACTTGTTCCTCCATGGTAAGCTCTTCTGCTTCTCCTTCAAAAGTGATTCAGGCCCATAGTACTCAGATAGGTATTTGACCTGCTTCCCATTTCTTAGCTCCACAGTTGTTATGATTCTATAAGCAAATTCATCTGGGTGAATACGCTCTAAAAACAACTGGAGCTCATTCTTTCTAACTTCCTCAAGCCTCCTATATACTAACCCCTTTTCCCCACTTTATTCTCCAACATCTTTTGTGGGGTCAGTTTAGCTTTATAGGCTTTCTTGAAGTCATCTAGGATCTCCCAAGGTGATACTACAAAGGCTAGAGAGATCACTTCATCTGCAATCTTCTTTACTTGGCTAATGTATCTCTATGGAATATTTTTCTTTTGAATTCTATGAGACACCCTGGGATCAGACCAAATCCTCACTCTCTCTTTTGATATTGAAATGTGTGTCTTAGAGTGTATAACCTCTAAGCATGTTTCTTCACGTTGATGATTGAAGATGTGGCAGCATATGCTTTGTCAACTCTTCTCAACAATTCCTCATCATGTGTTTGTGAAGCTTTTCTTCTTCTAGCTTCACTTTCACAATTTGTCTTTGAGTCAGGAGTAATTGTTGGAGAGTGACGTATGGCCTTAGGCAACTGTATAACAGCTGAGATTGGCAGCCTATCTTCATCTTCATCATTATCTTCTTCTTCCTCTTCAAGCCTCAGTACCCTTCTCTTCCTCTTCTGGGTACATCATCGGCTATTGGTTTTATGGGTAAGGGAGTGGGTTTAGGGGGTTGTGGTTGTGGTGGTTTTGGTGTGGGAATGTTGACAGGCTGTTCTAGCATTTTAGATGTAAGTGAGGCTTTGGATTGTTGGACCAGTTCAGTCCTGCTCCCAGCACCAGCTTCATTCAAAGCTTCAATGACCAACCCTTTGGTGTATACTTTCAGACGACAGATCTTGGTGGTTTGCCAAGATGCTGTTCCTGGACCACGACTTGATTTCAATCAATGATCTTCCAAGATATTTAGCTATAAAGCTGATCATGATTTCCAATCTCTCCCTTTCCATCACACTATAACTGGCCCATCTTGATTGTATCTCTTCTATTTCCAGCCTTCTGACCTCAGAATCTAATGTGGCTGTGTCATGACCATGTCTAAATAGCTAATCTAATTGTATCCATTGATCTGCTATGAGCTTCATCAGCATCTTTAACAAGGTCTTCTAATGATTTGTCTCATCAACTCCTGACTCAGCACTTTTCTTCTTTTATATGTAATTAACTGCTCTGAGATTAGTTCTTTCTCAACCTCCTTTTCTTTCTCAGTCTGTTTCTCTGTTTCAGCCTCTTTCTCAGCATCAACTCTCTTTCTTTTCTTGTCTTTCACTGCCTTTGACTTTGCAGTCCCCCCTTTTTGGTTGCATTGGAATCAGGGTTTGGAAGGCAGAAAGAGATTTATGAACAGCATCATCAATAAGGGTTGTAGATTTGAGGAAATCCTTCATCAATGGCTTTATGCACTATATCAGTGATGATGGGAGTGATGAGAGGTAAGGAGTTTTTGAAAGATAGCAACCATCTGCTCAGAGGGGTTCTGTGTCCTGAGAGATGGTGCCGAAAGCAGAGGCTGGTGCTCAGTTATGTGGGTAGGCTCAGTGTTTGGTAAACCTTCAATGAAGGTGCCATCTGTGGGGTTTGTGGGGTAGATGGTCTTTGATCCTGAGACATGTTGTCAAGCAGCTCTTTGAGTCTGCTCACCTCATTCTCGAGGATGGTATTGTGGGCTAGAACATCGTAGAAAAAGCCCAGGTCATCATCATTCTGAGATGAATCACCTGACCTCAAGATTGAATCAGGATGTACATGCTCTGAGTGTAGATCAGTAGTAGCATGTGCGCCTTGTTCAGGTACTGGGGACTTCCTGCCTCAGGACTAGTCCTTCATCGGCAGTTGCCTCTGGTGAGGTTATGGATAGTACCAACGTCATCCTGATATTTGCTGAAGCAGGAGAAGTGGCAGCCTCACCAGAAGTTCGAATCTCCTTTTTACACTTGGAGATTGAACATGGTAACCCTTGTGATGGGGGTTATCAGAGGCATTTTGGTCCTCCCCTCATGGTTGAGCTATCCAAGTTTTGATGGTATCTGGGGAGGGGGTGAGGAATGCAACTGAGTCAGCACTTTTGCAAATATTATCGTAGGACTTTGGGGGGCGGTTGTAGTGGGAGATGGGTGGAAGGCAGTATGCACCCAGGGAGAGTGGTGTGTTTCAATGGCAACATCCTCAAGTAGGAAGGTTCCAGTGTGTAGTGCCCATAGTGGTTGAAACAGGCTCTTGTTGAGAGGAAACTCTGAGAGGTTGAGGGTGGAGTGATGTACGTGTATGAGGGGGAGTTATGACCAGATAGATATATCCTGGTTGTGTTGCAGGGGCATCCTCAGGGGATTGTTGGACCAAAAGAACCAATGAGCCAAGATCAGAAAACCTCTAAGTCCCACATGATATCACAACAACTGCTGAAGGCTTCATCAGCAGTTCGACAAGTGCTGAAAACTCAACAGCTGAAGATCAAGTGCTGAAGACTTCAACAGCTGAAGACTAAAGTGCTGAAGCTGAACAGCTGAAGAACACAAGTGCTGAAGCTGAACAGCTGAAGAACACAAGTGCTGAAGCTGAAGACCAAAGTACTGAAGTACAACAGCTGAAGAGTCTACAAGTGCTGAAGATCAACAACTGGTGTACAAAGTCTGAAGACAAAGACTGAAGACATCAGCTGATGATATCTACTGAAGTCATCAGCTGATGAAACGTCTGAAGTTCAAGTCTGAAGACCAAGTACTGAAGTTTCAGTAGTTTGTCACAACAGCTGAAGAGTACTTCTTCAGTAGTTGTGATATCAGTAGTTTTATGTTTTTACTTTCAGTAGTTTTGTAAAACGACTGAAGAGCTTGTCTTCAGTCGTTGTAGTTCAGTAGTTTTATGTTTTTCAGTAGTTGTAGTAACTGATAACACTTAGTATTTTTGTAAGAAGATGTCAGCTGTTTTGACATCTTCAGTAGTTGTGTTTCAGTTGGAATAATTCTGTTAGATGTCACTATCAAGTGACATCAGCAGACGTCACATCTCTTATATAAGAGGTGTCGACCTAATTGTAAGTGTGACATTCCGTTACCACGAAAGCGAATATTGAATGAAATATATTTGCAGAATTCTCTCTATCTATAACCGTTTTTGTTCTTCATTGAATATCTTTTCGTTCTTGTGAATTGGCTAATTCATTGTTAGAATTCCGCTGCTATACTCTCTAATCAATCAAACGTAGATCACTGATCCTAACAAGTGGTATCAGAGTGGTTAATCATTGATCGATCTAACAATTGATCATTGAAACTGCTAATTGATATCTATGTTTGATTGAATTAGCATATTCGCAAGAACTGGTTATAGATTATTGAATTTCTGTCGCTTTCGTTCATTTATTTTGAGATCTCTCTTGGTTCAATTGGTTGTTGTGTTTTGTTCTAAATCTGTTATAGCTTAATTGAATTTGATTGAATCTGAGATGACTACTCCTTCTAATGATCCTCACAATACCGGTTCCTCAACCAAGCCTCCGATGCTGGTTAGGACCGAGTATAACATATGGCAACGAAGAATGCTTCATCACCTGTCTGTTAACAGTTCAGGTTGTTGGACATCTGTGGTACATGGACCACATAAGCCTATGGTGAACAATCCGAAAACCAATCAAATGGTTCCGAAGAAGAAGGAACAATACTCTGATGAAGATCGGAAACTGTTTGAGATTGATGCTAAAGCCCATGGAATTCTGGCCATGGCACTGCCTAATGAAATCTATTCAGGGCTTATGCATCATGAAACTGCTCATGATCTCTGGAATGCCCTGAAGGAACAATTCGGTGGCACAGATGAGGTCTTAGCAAACAACAGAGAAATCCTTGCCCAACAATATGAGACATTCTCTCATAGAAAGGGTGAGACACTGACTCAACAGTTTGAGCGTTTTTCCTGCTTGATCTCTGAGCTGAAAATGGTGAAACAGGAATACACCAATAGCCAGATGAATAACAGGTTCCTCAGATCACTGCCTGAGAGATGGGACACATACACTATTGTCCTACGCTCCAGTGCAAATCTGGATAGCCTATCTCTCACCCAACTTCATGGGAAACTGCTTACATTCGAAAGAGAGATAGAGCAGAAGAGGAAACTGTCCTCATCAGGAAAGCTCACTGATGACTTTGTACCAATACTGCCTTGGTTGGTCATGAGTCAGAATATGCTGCATCTGAAAGCAATTATGATGAGCATATTGATTTCTCTTCAAATAGTTCTGATCATGCATTTGTTGGTATTGAGAGTCATTCTGGCAGTAATAGTGACAATCTATGCTTCATCATGGATGATTTGAAAGGAATAGCTGATGATGATCTAGAAGAGATGGATATTCTGAGCCAAATGGCACTGATTAATATCAGATCTCAGAAGTTCTATAAGAGAACTGGCAGGAAATTTCCTGGACTCTCTGGCAAAACCAAAGTTGGTTTTGACAAGAGTAAGTTGAGGTGTCACAAATGCCAAAGGCTGGGACACTTTGCAAGAGAGTGTAGATCAACTGGATCTAACTCTTCTGCACCCTTTGTGACTTTTCCTAGTACTAGTCCACAAAACAGAGGGCAACATCCTGCTGGTTCTGGTCATCATTCACATCCTAGGTCTCCTGCATACTTTGTCCCCAGGGTCAAATGTCATATCCTTATCCCTGCTATTATATGCCTCAACCAAATCCTGTTCAAGCTCCAATTGCACAACAACCACAAGCATTGCCTGAACCACAACCTTCCCAATCTCATCAACAAACTCAACCTCAACAACACAGCTTCTTCACCCCAGGAGTTGTTGACTGGAGCAGTTTACCAGATGACTTGTCTGGTCATGAACAACTGTTCTCAGGTGCTGGTCAACATGGTGGTGAAAGTCCCTTTGGAAATCTAGCTCTTATGGCTTTGGATTCTGCTGATACTTCATCCACTAATGCCTCTACACCAAAGGTATCACAGGTATCCTCTGAGGCAAAAGCCAAATTATGTTCTGAAACATGCATAGCAGCATTTGCATCTATTAGAGAAGCAAATGTAGCTTTAATCAACAAGAACATTGAGCTAGAACAAATAATTTCCAAAGCAAAGCTGAATTTGAGTCTGTGCTTAATGATAAGAATGATGAGATTTACAAACTTAAATGCCAAATAACTGATGATAAGGCTAGGGAAGAGATACTTCTAGAGAAGTATAAAGATCTCAAGGAAACCCTTGCAGTCACCCAGGTAGAGTGTGATCGATGGGTACAATCATGCAAAGGTTTTGAAATGCTTCTTAGTAAGCAATCTGCTTCCAATGTGAAGTTTGGCATTGGTTACAATCACACTGCTCCACCTACAGATTTTACTCCCAGAGCAGAGGTAGAATCTGATGGTGAGAGTAATAACCAATCCATTTCATCATGTGATCTACTTTCTGATACAGCACAATCAGAAGTAGAAGTCAGCACTAAGCCCTCTCAGAACCTATCAGCTGATGTTGATGGTTCCACTGCTGACACTCACATGATCAATGAGTTGATCAACTCAGGAGTTAATTCTGAAAGTCCTGAAAGGACTAGAGAGCAGATTTAACACCTGAAGTTCAAACTCCAACTACTGCCAGTACTGAAAAGAAGAAAACTGTCAGTAGAAAGAGTTTGAAGACTACTAAAGAGGAAGTCAAGAAAGCAAACAATGCTTCCAAAGCACTGAAGAGCAAGTCTTCAGTTGCTTCACCCTCTTTAGTTGATGATCAACCTAAGATGAAGAAGAAACCATGTGAAGTATGTGGTTTGTTCAATCATCTTACAGATGATTGCTGGTACAAAAGAGGTTCCAAACTCAAACATAAAGAGGAAATTAAAGAGAAAATGGTTAAAATGAAAACTGAGTTTGAGACCACATTTGTATCAGCAACATCAAATCCTGTAACCCTTAAGTCCACAAAGAAATCCAAAAAGGAAGGGTTAAACAGGTAACAGCTGAGATTGCTCAGAAGAAGAAGGTGCAACATAGGAACTTATCAAACTCCACTGGCAATGTGTCTGATGAGCTGAAAGCTTTATCACAAAATCAGACACAGCTGGTTATGATGGTTCAACATCTATTGGGAAGAGTTAACCAATTAGATGCTCCTATGTTGAAACCACAGAAAAGGAGGTCCAAGCCAAAGGATTCCTCTTCTTCACCATCTTCTTCCTCTCAGGCTGTTGTTTCCAATAAACCTGTTAGTTTACCATCTGTTGATGAGACCAGGCCCAAAACCAAAAAGTTTGGGTCTCCAAAACTAACTGATTGTTTATTATTGCAGGGTTTCTCAACATGCCAAAGTAGCATCTGGTATGTAGACAGTGGGGGATCTATGCACATGACTGGGAACAGCTCTCTTCTTCATGACTACTCAAGGAAAGAAGGGGTTTGTTTCTTTTGGCAATGATGCTAGGGGTTACATCATTGGAAATGGCTTTGTCTCCAATGGAGAAATAAAGTTTGATGATGTTAATCATGTGGAAAATCTCAAGTACAATCTCTTGAGTGTCAGTCAAATGTGTGATAAAGGCCATGTTGCTCTTTTCACCAGTCAGAACTGTAGGATTCTGTCATCCAAAGTTCTGCATTTGATTGATAAGGTGTTGGATGATCACACTCTCCTGAGAGCCAACAGGACAGGAAGAGTGTATGCCTTAGATCTTTCCAAGAAAATAGATCTCAGAGGCAATCCTTGCCTATTTTCCAAAGCCTCTTCTCAAGAATCTAAACTGTGGCACAGAAGGCTGGGTCATGTTAATTTCAAAAACATGAATCAGCTAATCCACAATAGTTTAGTTAGAGGCTTACCAATAAAGGAGTTCCACTGTGATGAAACCTGCACTGCTTGTTTAAAAGGAAAACAGCACAAAGTCTCATTCCCTCCTATTGAAGAGCCTAAGTCCACTGCCTGCTTGCAATTACTGCATATGGATCTATTTGGTCCTGTGAGAGTAATGAGCATGGCAAAGAAGAAATACTGTCTGGTAATTGTGGATGATTACTCCAGATTTGTATGGACTTTCTTTCTACATTCAAAGGATGAGGTTGCTCAGAAGATTATTCACTTTGTGTTGTATGTTGAGAAGCAGTATTCCCTTCCAGTCAAGTGTATTAGGAGTGACAATGGAACTGAATTCAGAAACCATACACTTGATGACTTCTATCTTTCAAAGGGAATCAAAAGGCAGTTTAGCATACCAAGGACTCCAGAACAAAATGGAGTAGTGGAGAGAAAGAACAGGACCCTAATTGAAGCTGCAAGGTCCATGCTGGCTGACTCTGGTTTGCCACTGACCTTTTGGGCTGAAGCTGTCAACACAGCTTGCTATGTGCAGAATAGAGTCTTAGTAAATCAGAGGTTGATGAAGACTCCATATGAAGTTCTCCATCACTTGGCTCCTCTAATTTCATTTTTCAAAGCATTTGGGTGTCCTTGTTTTATTCTCAACACAAAGGATCAACTCCATAAATTTGATCCTAAGGTGGATGCAGGGTATTTGTTGGTTATTCATCTACTTGCAAGGCATACAGAGTCTTCAACTGCAGAACAAAGATAGTTGAAGAGACTTTGCATGTGAAGTTTAATGAATCTCCTTTGGACAAGATTCCACAAAACCCTGTGGAGTTGTTTGATTTGGACATACTGCAATATGTTCCTTATCAACCTCCAGCTGTTGCAGATCCTGTGGATAAATCATCTTCTGCAGCATGTCTTCCACCTGGTGGTATTGATGATGATGATGATAATATCAATACTCACCTATTCAAGTTTAGTGACCAAACTGTGCCTGTGTCTGCTAAATTGATGTTCCTGTAGCTTCAGCAGTTCCATCCACAACAAATGCTGATGAGATCTCTGATTCCTCTACATCTTTTGAGTTACCATCTAATTCTTGGTTTCAAGAGTCTGCATCAACATCTGCTGCTGCTGAAGGTCCTACAAACACTTGCACAGATCTCATTGTTTATCAAGAACTGAAGAATCACCCAATGTCTCAGATTATTGGTGATATCAATGCTGGTGTTTCAACAAGAAGTCAATTGTCTAACTTCTGCTTCTATGCTCTCTTCATCAGTCAGCTAGAGCCAAAGAACTACCATGTTGCTTTGAGAGACAATGGATGGGTTGAAGCCATGCAGCTTGAGCTACTTCAGTTCAAGAAACAGCAAGTGTGGGAACTGGTTCCTCTTCCCCCAGGTAAGTGTGCAATAGGCACTAATGGGTGTTTAGGAATAAAACTGAAAATGGGCTTATTGTTAAGAACAAGGCTAGACTGGTTGTACAGGGGTTTTCACAAGAAGAAGGTATTGACTATGATGAAACCTTTGCCCCTGTAGCCAGACTAGAGGCAATCAGATTGTTTTTAGCCTATGCTGCATTCCACAATCTTAAAGTTTTTCAAATGGATGTCAAAAGTGCATTTATATGGTAAAATAAAAGAAGAAGTTTATGTGTGTCAACCACCAGGTTTTGAGGATAATAAACATCCTGAATGGGTGTATAAACTTGATAAGGCTCTTTATGGGTTGAAACAAGCTCCTAGAGCCTGGTATGAGACACTTTCCACTTTTCTTCTTAAGAATAATTTCACTAGAGGCTCCATTGATAAAACTTTGTTTATTAAGAAGGTGGATCAGCATAAGCTACTTGTTCAGATTTATGTTGATGATATCATTTTTGCATCCTCTGATCCCCAGTTGTGTGATGATTTTACAACATTAATGAAAAAGAGGTTTGAAATGAGTGCAATGGGAGAATTACAGTTCTTTCTAGGCTTGCAAATTAAACAAAAGGCTGATGGAACCTTTATTCATCAGTCAAAATATACAAAAGATCTTTTGAATAAGTTTGATTTACAAAACTGTAAGCCCTGTTCTACTCCCATGTGCAACACCACACAACTGGATGCTGATCAGAAAGGTAAAGCTGTTGATGAAACACTTTACAGATGTATGATTGGGTCCTTGATGTATTTAACAGCTTCTAGACCAGATATTATGTTTGCTACATGTGTTTGTGCTAGATTTCAGGCTGCTCCTAAAGAGTCTCATTTGATTGCAGTCAAGAGAATCTTTAGATATTTGCAAGGTACACAATCTCTGGGTTTATGGTATTCCACTGGACACTCTTGCAAATTAGTTGCTTTTTCAGATAGTGACTATGCAGGGTGCAAGTTAACTAGAAAGTCAACTTCTGGTGGTTGTCAATTCCTAGGCAACTGTTTGATTTCTTGGCAGAGTAAGAAACAAACATCTGTTGCTACATCAACTGCTGAGGCCGAGTACATTGCTGCTGCAAGTTGCACTTCTCAGGTACTCTGGCTTCAGAACCAACTTCTGGATTATGGCATTACAGAGACTAAGACTCCATTATTAATGGATAGTGCTTCAGCTCTGTGTATTGTCAAAAATCCAGTCCAGCACTCTAGGACCAAACATATAGAGATCAGACATCACTTTATTCGGGATTGTTTTGAAAAAGGTCTGATTGATCCTAAGTTTGTGCCTAGTGCTGATGAGCTTGCAGATATTTTTACTAAGCCTTTGGATAGTTCTACTTTCCAAAACCTTGTGTTAAGGCTTGGTATGCTGCAGCTAGAATAAGTGACAACTACTGATGATTTCAGTAATAAGTACTGGTGATCATTGGTAACCATGTCACATATAAGTACTGATGAGTCCTTTCACCTTCAGTAGTTTTATAACTACTGACGGCTAAATGCCTCACAAGTACTGAAGTACTTTATCTGTTCTAAACTACTGATGTAGTTACAACTACTGAAATCAGTACAAACAGATAAGTACTGACGTCCTATGAAACACCTGAAAAGCAGATGCAAAGTTGATAAGTGTTGAGGACAGTATGAAACAGCTGAAAGGCTATGAATTGACGAAAACTACTGAAGAGAACTTTCTCTTCAGTTGTTTCTACAACTGCTGTTTCATTCTAAACAACTGAAGCAAAACCATGTCTTCAGTAGTTTTATAACTACTGATGACTAACACCAAGTCTTCAGCTGTTTACAACAACTGATGACAAAACCACTGTCTTCAGTAGTTTCACAACTACTGATGACAAACACCAAGTCCTCAGTTGTTTCATCATCTGAAGTCAAAACCATGGTCTTCAGTAGTTTTCTAACTGCTGATGCCTAAAACCACGACTTCAGCTGTTTCAACGTCTGAAAGGGTAATACCATGTCAACAGTCGGTTTAAAACTACTGATGACTAACACCACACCCTTCAGTCATTTTCACCCCTACCCTATAAATACCTGTCCTCTTCTCTAATGTTTCATTAGCCGTTATTTTCTGAACTTCTCTCTCTCAAACATGGCGACCATGAGTCTGAAACACGACACAACTGCGTTGCTTACCTTACAAAGTCGGCTTTCTGGAACAAATATGATAATGCCATTGACTTAATGGTGGATTCCCCATATCGCACAGCCTTTCTCTTGAATCCAACCATTACCCTGAATCCCTCAGTCAATTCTGGTCAAATGCTTTTGTTCATACTGATGAGTCTACCGGTCAGATCTCTGTTCGGTCCCTTGTCAACCAGAAACCAGTGGTCGTTACAGCCGACATCATTCGTCAGGCATTACACTTACACGACTCCACCGCTGTGACTGCATACCCAAAGGGCATAACAGATATGTCATTTATCAATCATGGGTATGAAGGTGATCTTCGGGCTACAACCGTTCTAAAGAAACATTTCCATGACGCTGAGAAAGTCATTTTTCACATGGTAAATGTCTGCTTAGCCTCCAAGACATCTTCTTGGGATCAAATGTCATCCCAATGGCAACAGGTATTGTATTCTATTCTAGAACACCAACCGCTAAATTTTTCTGAAATTGTGTTTCTAGAAATAAAGAACTTGGCTCAGAAACCTGTGGCAAACCGATGGCCATTATATCCCAGGTTTCTGATGGCCATTATTTTGGATGAATTAAAATCTGATGGCCTTGTTGGCCTTGGAGTCCCTGCACCAGCTGTTTTGGCTGAGGTATACTCCAGGCACAACTCAGACCTTACACTCAAAGAAGCTGCCCGAATGCTAAAGCCCAAGCACAGGGAACCCACAGCTTCCTCCATCAGAACCAAAGTCCCCACTAAACCAAACCAAAACAACCCAAAACAGCTATTCAGGGAGATGAGTCCCCTGAAGATGCTCCTGCACCACAACACGCAGGATATACTTGCTGGCTTAAACCCCCCAGCAGTATCAGAGACTCTACCAGCCATAGCCGCTCAGGATTCCTCTCAAAAGGAGCCTGCAGCCACCACACAAGGGTACCCACACATCTGGGATCTTCCTCACTTGAGGAGATTGCCATTGAAGAGCACCATCCTCCCCAGGTGCACACTGCTTCTACCCCATCTCCCCATGCAACCGCCCCCCAAAGTCCAACCATAATTATTGCAAACGTGCTGACTCAGTTGCATGCCTCTCCTCCTCCCCAAAACCACCAACAAAGGGGAGAACCACAGACATTGAGGAAGAGGATCAACATGTTTCTGACAACCCACAGCACCGGGGTTTACAAATCTATCTCCTGGTGTAGATAGGGAGATTAGAATATCTAGTGAGGCTGCCACCTCTTCTGCATCAGCACATGATCAGAATGAGGCTGGTAACATTGCTAAGACCTCACTAGAGGCAACAGCTGATGAAGGACATAGTCCTGAGGCTGGAAGTCCCCAGTTCCAAGAAAAAGGGGCACATGCTAAAACTGGTCTACACCAGTGCATGTAAATCCTGCTACAAGCAGGAGGTCAGGTGATTCAGCTTCTGCTGATGATGACCTGGGCTTTTTCTATGACGTTCTAGCCCACAACACCATCCTGGAGGCTGAGGTAAGCAGACTACAAGAACTGCTTGCCAAGAAGTCTCAGGATGTAAGTCCATCTGCCCCCACCAACCCACAGATGGCACCTTCCTTTGAAGGTTCCCCAAACACTTTACCCTCTCACTTCACTGAGCCTCCAGCTTCTGCTTTTGGCACTATCTCTCCGGGACAGAACCCCCCAGAGCAGATGGTTGCTGTATTCCAACAATCCCTACCTCTCATCACTCCCATCATCAATGACATTGTTTATAAAGCCATTGATGAGAGGATTTCCTCAAGTCTACAACCACTCATTGATGATGTGTGTGCAAAAGAAACTTTCTGCGGTACAAACCCCTGCCACCAATGCATCCAAAAAGGGGGAGAGTACTGCAGTGAAAGAAAAGAAGAGAAAAAGAACTGAGGATGAGAAGGCACAAGAGAAAACCCAGGAGTTGGAAAAAGAAAAGCACAACAACTGATCACTTACAAAAGAAAGAAAAGTGCTGGTGATCAAACTAATGCTGAAGAAAAATCCTTGGAAGAGCTGGTAAAAGATGCAGATGACACACACAGCCGATCCATGGACAAAATCATTGAGCAACTCTTCAAGCAAGGCTTTGATACAGCACATTAGACAGTGAGATCAGGAGGTTGGAAGTAGAGGAAATTCAAACCAGATGGGCTGGGTATGATGTACTGGAGAAAGAGAGATTGGAGATCATGATTCGATTCATTGCCAAATACTAGGAAGATCACTGATGGAGATTCGTTCATGGACCAGAGACAGCATTCTGGCTATAGCCACCAGAATCTGTTTGTCTGAGCAATTCATAAGGGGAGGATATCATTGAAGCACTTGATGAGGCTGGGGCTGGAAAAAGGTTTGAAATGGCAAACTTACAAAGCCAAACTCACAACCAAAATGCTTGAACAACCTTCCCTATCACCCACTCAAAAACAGCCTACCCCTCAAATCTCCAAACCAATCTCAAAGCCCAAATCCAAACATCCTCAATCTTCAAAACCAATTCCTTTACCAACCCAACCATCATCCAGTGATGCACCTAGAAGGAGGAGAGGGTGCTGAGGATAGAAGAAGATGAAGAAGAAGAGGATGAAGATGATAGTCTGCCACTCTCTGCTGTTCTAAAGCTACCAGAACCCAGGAGTCAACCATGATCACACCTGACTCTCAAAGGGAAACGGTTAGAGTCAAAATAGAAGATGAAGAACAGCAGAAGCAGCACGATGAGCAACTACTGAAGATGGTTGACAAGGAATTTCCTCAGTCATCATCTATACAAGCCATGAAAGGGCATGCTCAGAGGCTGTACACTCTCAGACACACATTTCAGTATCAGAAGGAGAGAGTGAGAGTATGGCCAGACCCCAAGGTGAGTTCTAGAATCCACAAAAGATCCATTCCACATAGATACAATGGCCAGGTTAGAAAAACAATAGACTCTACCATCATGTTGGCCATTGTAGTCTCACCATGGGAAATAATTGATGAATTCAAGAAGGCTCATCAATCAAAAATGACCCCTCAAGCCTTACTGGAAAACAAGATGATCAAAAAGGGGTTATTATATAAGAAGCTTGAAGACATTAAGAAGAATGAGCTCCAGTTACTCCTTGAAGGCACTCATCCTGATGAATTTGTATAGGGAGGTAACTACTGTGGAGTTGAAAAATGGCAGGACTAAAGTACTTATCTGAGTACTATGGTCCAGAGTTCTTCTTTGAAGGAGGAGTAGAAGAACTCTCCAAGGAGGAACAAGTTGTTCTCCTTGAGGCCTATGTTCGAGAGTCATACAGACTCATAATGGGGAAGTAATCTCATGAATGGGATAACAACTCTGTGTCCAGTTCCCCAAAACAGAGTTCCCATTCATACCTTGCCAAACAGATCTCTGAGATTTCTTCCCAGGCCAGTGCTTATATGGGTCATCTTCTCTACTGATCAAGAAGGAAAAAGACCAACCATTTTGCCAACAATAAGTGGGAAAATAAATCAATTAGAGGTTTTGGCTGCATTGGTTCAGGGGGAGTTTGTTGGACCAAAAGAACCAATGAGCCAAGATCAGAAAACCTCTAAGTCCCACATGATATCACAACAACTGCTGAAGGCTTCATCAGCAGTTCGAAACAAGTGCTGAAAACTCCAACAGCTGAAGATCAAGTGCTGAAGACTTCAACAGCTGAAGAAGACAAAGTGCTGAAGCTGAACAGCTGAAGAACACAAGTGCTGAAGCTGAACAGCTGAAGAACACAAGTGCTGAAGCTGAAGACCAAAGTACTGAAGTACAACAGCTGAAGATACAAGTGCTGAAGATCAACAACTGGTGTACAAAGTCTGAAGACAAAGACTGAAGACATCAGCTGATGATATCTACTGAAGTCATCAGCTGATGAAACGTCTGAAGTTCAAGTCTGAAGACCAAGTACTGAAGTTTCAGTAGTTTGTCACAACAGCTGAAGAGTACTTCTTCAGTAGTTGTGATATCAGTAGTTTTATGTTTTTACTTTCAGTAGTTTTGTAAAACGACTGAAGAGCTTGTTCTTCAGTTGTAGTATCAGTAGTTTTATGTTTTTCAGTAGTTATAGTAACTGATAACACTTAGTATTTTTGTAAGAAGATGTCAGCTGTTTTGACATCTTCAGTAGTTGTGTTCAGTTGGAATAATTCTGTTAGATGTCACTATCAAGTGACATCAGCAGACGTCACATCTCTTATATAAGAGGTGTCGACCTAATTGTAAGTGTGACATTCCGTTACCACGAAAGCGAATATTGAATGAAATATATTTGCAGAATTCTCTCTATCTATAACCGTTTTTGTTCTTCATTGAATATCTTTTCGTTCTTGTGAATTGGCTAATTCATTGTTAGAATTCCGCTGCTATACTCTCTAATCAATCAAACGTAGATCACTGATCCTAACAGGACTCATTTCCCTGAGTAGCCTTTTTGGCTTTCTTGTGTTTGAGTTTGGTGGGGACTTTGGATTTGGAGGTGGTGGTTGTGGGTTCCAGCTGCGTGGGTTTTCGCAGTTTGGCAGCCTGTTTGAGTGACTGGTCTGAGTTGTGCCTGGAGTATACTTCAGGCAATACAGCCATGGCAGGACTCCAAGGCCAACAAGTCCCTCAACTTTCAGCTGGTTCTCTATTATGGCCATTATGAACCGTGGATATATATCCATCGGTTAGCAATAGGTTTGGAGGCCATATCCTTAAGTTCAAGAAATAATATTTAAGAAAAATTTAAGTTTTGTTGCTCAAGGATAGAGAAAAATACCTGCTGCCACCTGGTAGACATTTGATCCCACGACGAAGTCTTAGGGGCTAGGCGGACATTTACCATATGAAAAATAAGGTGTTTGGCGTCATGGAAATGCCTCTTTAAGATGGTAGAACCACTGAGGTTACCCTGATATCCATGTTGGGCAAAGGATAGATCAGTGATGCCCTTTGAATAACCAGCGGGGAAGGTGGCATCATCCAGGTGTAGTATTTGGCTAAGGATTGCCGGAGTGATGACCACCTTTCGAGAGTTGACGAACGACTGGAGAGACTCGGTGGCATTCTCCCCAGTGGTAAGGGTGACGTTCGTCCAGAACTGTGTTAGGGAGTCGGCATAAATGGTAGGATTGATAAGGAAGGCCATTTTGTATGAAGAATGGACCATGAGATCAATAGCAGTATCAAACTTCGTCCAGAAAGGTGATTTGGTAAGGTAGGCAAGACAATTGTGTCGTGGTTTAAGCTGCATGTTCGCCATTGATGTGAGAGAAGGTTTGGAGTTTTTGAACGTTAGGTTTGAGAGGATGAAGCTCTGTAGGATTAGGTATTTATAGGATAAGGGTTATGAAGCAACTGAAGGGTTTGGTGTTAGTCATCAGTAGTTTTAAACGATTGATGACGTGGTATTAACCTTCAGAGGTTGAAACAACTGAAGTCTTGGTTTTAGGCATCAGTAGTTGTAAAACTACTGAAAAACCATTGTTTTGGCTTCAGATGTTGGAAACAACTGAGAACTTGGTGTTAGTCATCAGTAGTTATGAAACTACTGAAGACATGGTTTTGTCATCAGTTGTTGTAAACAGCTGACGACCTGGTGTTAGTCATCAGTAGTTGTGAAACTACTGAAGACATGGTTTTGTCATCAGTTGTTTAAGATGAAACAGCAGTTTTAGAAACAACTGAAGAGAAAATTCCCATCAGTAGTTTTCGTCAATTTTTAGTTTTTCAGCTGTTTCATACTGTCCTCAATACTTACTCATCAGACCTTTTGGTTGTTTTTCAGTTGTTTCATAGGACAACAGTACTGATCTGTGTTTACTAACATCAGTAGTGAGAACTGCAATCATAATAGATTAGTTAGTTTTTGAGACCCAAACCTTTTTGGTTTTGGGTCTGTTCATATCAACAGATGGTAAACTAACAGATTTGCTATGAAGAACAGCCTGAGGGGATGGAGATGGTGAGGAAGAAGAATCCTTTGGCATGGATTTTCTTCTTTGTGGTTTCAGCATAGGAGCATCTAATTGGTTAACTCTCTCCAATAGATGTTGAACCATTACAACAAGTTGTGTCTGATTTTGTGATAAAGCCTTCAGCTCATCAGACACATTAGTGCTTGAAAGTGATGGATTCCTGTGTTGTACCATCTTCCTTTGAGCAACCTCAGATGTTGCTTGATTAACCCCTTCCTTTTTGGATTTCTTTTTGGATTTAAGGGTTACAGGTTTTGATGTTGCTGGTACAAACTTGTTTTCAAACTCAGTTTGCATTTTATCCATTTTCTTTTTAATGTTCTCATTGTGTTTGAGGTTGGAGCCCTTTTTATACCAGCAATCATCAGTAAGATGATTGAATAAGCCACATATTTCACATGGATTTTTCTTCATCTTAAGTTGATCATCTGCTGAAGAATATGAAACTACTAAAGACTTATTCGTCAGCAGTTTGCGATCAGTACTAACATTTTTCTTCCTTGTAGTACATGCTTTCTTGATATCTTCTTCAGTAGTTTTCCCACCCTTTCTACTGACAGTTTTCTTCCCTTTAGTACATGCAGTAGTTCGGGTTTGTTCTCTAGGTGTTATTACTTGCTCTTTAGTACTTTTAGTACTTTGTGAAATACCACCTGGAGTGATCAACTTTTTGATCATGTGAGTGTCAGCATTTGAACCATCAACATCAGCTGATAGGTTTTGAGAGGAATTAATGCTGACATCAACCTCTGATGGTGCTGTATCAGATAGTAGATCACATGATGAAAAGGATTGGTTATTGCTTTCTCCATCAGATTCTACCTCTGCTCTGGGAGTAAAATCTGTAGGAGGAGTAGTGTGATTATAACCAATGCCAAACTTCACATTGGAAGCAGACTGTTTACTGAGAAGCATTTCAAAACCCTTGCAGGAATGTACCCATCGATCACACTCTACCTGGGTAGCTGTAAGTGTTTCTTTGAGGGCTCTGTACTTCTCTAGAAGTACCTCTCCCTAGCCTTATTATCAGTGATTTGGCATTTAAGTTTGTAAATCTCATCATTCTTATCATTAAGCAAACACTCAAATTAAGCTTTTCTTTTGGATAATATTTGTTCTAGCTTAATGTTCTTGTTAATTAAAGCTACATTAGCTTCTCTAATAGATGTAAATGCGGCTATGCATGTTTCAGAACATAACTTGGCTTTGGCCTCAGAGGATACCTGTGATACCTGTGGTGAGGAAGCATTAGAGGATGAAGTATCAGCAGACTCCAGAGCCATAAGAGCAAGATTTCCAAAAGGATTGTCACCGCTATGTTGACCAGCACCAGAAAACAGTTGTTCATGACCTGACATATCATCTGGCAAACTGCTCTAGTCAACAACTCCTGGGGTGAAAAAGCTGTGTTGAGGAGGTTGAGATTGTTGATGAGATTGGGAAAGTTGAGGCTCAGGAAGAGCAGGTGGTTGTTGAGCAATGGGTACTTGAACTTGACTGGTTTGTGGCATGTAATAGCAGGGATATGAATATGGCATTGGACCCTAAGGGACAAAATATGCAGGAGATAGAGGTTGTGATTGATGACCAGAACTAGCAGGATGTTGCCCTCTGTTTTGTTGAATATTACTTGGAAAAGTAACAAAGGGTGCAGAGGAGTTAGATCCAGATGATCTACACTCTCTTGCAAAGTGCCCAAGCATGTGGCATTTGTGACACCTCAACTTACTCTTGTCAAAACCAACTTTGGTTTTGCCAGAGAGTCCAGGGAATTTTCTACCAGTTCTCTTGTAGAACTTCTAAGATCTGATATTAATCAAGGCCATTTGGCTCAGAATATCCATCTCTTTTAAGTCATCATCAGCTATACCTTTCAAATCATCCATAATGAAGCACAAATTGTCACTATTACAGCCTGACTGACTATCAACACTCACAAATGCATGATCAGAACTGTTTGAAGAGAAATCTATATGCACATCATAATTACTTTCTGATGCAGCATATTCTGACTCATGACAGACCAAGGCAGTGTTCCCTGGTACAAAGTCTTCAGTGAGCTTGCCTGATGAAGCCAGTTTCCTTTTTTGCTCTATCTCTCTTTCAAATGTAAGCAGTTTCCCATGAAGTTGGGTGAGAGATAGGCTATCCAAATTTGCATTGGAGCGTAGGACAATTGTATATGTGTCCCATCTCTCAGGCAGTGATCTGAGGAATCTGTGGTTCATCTGGCTATTAGTGTATTCATGTTTGACCATTTTCAGCTTAGAGATCAAACATAAAAAACGCTCAAACTGTTGAGTCAGAGTCTCACCCTTCCTATGAGCAAATGTCTCATATTGTTGGGCAAGTATTTCCCTATTGTTTGCTAAGACCTCATCAGTACCACCGAATTGTTCTTTCAGTGCCTTCCAGAGGTCATGAGCAGTTTCATGATGCATAAGCCCAGAATAGATTTCATTAGGCAGTGCCATGGCCAGAATTCCATGAGCTTTAGCATCTATCTCAAACAGTTTACAATCCTCATCAGAGTATTGTTCCTTCTTCTTCGGAACCATTTGGTTGGTTTCCGGATTCTTCACCATAGGCTTATGTGGACCATGCACCACAGATGTCCAGCAACCTGAACTGTTAATAGACAGGTGATGGAGCATTCTTCGTTGCCATATGTTATACTCAATCCTAACCAGCATCGGAGGCTTGGTTGAGGAACCGGTATTGTGAGGGTCATTAGAAGGAGTAGTCATAATCAGAATTCAGACAAATTCAAGGTAAACAAAGTAAATCTAGCTCAAAACCACTTCGAACCTCAACAAAATAGCCAGAAGCAGCAGAGACTCAATCTCTATAACCGATTCTTGCAAATTTGCAAATTCGATCAAACGTAGATAGCAAAAGAACAGTTTCAATGATCAATTGTTAATTCGATCAATGATTAACCGGCTCTGATACAATTTTTTAGGATCACGGTATCTAGTTTGATCAATTAGATTGGATTTGCAGCGGAATGAGCACACAAATTAACAAATTTAAACAAGAACACATGAAATTTATCAATGAAACAGTGTCTGTTATAGAGAGAGAGAAAATCTGCCAAAACAAATATATTCATTCAATCCACGCTTTGGCTCGGCTTTTCTCACATTTACAATTAGGTCATCTTTCCTTTTAAAAGGAAAGTTGACATCGGCTGATGTCACTTGACAGTGACATCTAACTGTTATTTAACTACTGAAAGTTAACACAACTACTGAAGATGTCAAACAGCTGACATCTTCTAACAAAAAAATACTAAGTGTTAACTGTCACTATAACTACTGAAAAGAAACTACTGATACTACAACGACTGAAGAACATGCTCTTCAGTCGTTTTACAAGTACTGAAACAAATAATAAAACTACAGAAAGGAAACCATCATAACAACTGAAGAATGCTTCTTCAGCTGTTGTGACAAACTCTGAAAACTTCAGTACTTAGACTTCTTGACCTTCAGTTGTCATCAGCTGATGTCTTCAGCTTATGTCTTCAGTCTTTGTACTTCAGCTGTTGATCTTCAGTACTTTAGTCTTCAGCTGTTGAAATCTTCAGTATTTTAGTCTTCAGCTGTTGAAGTCTTCAGTACTTTAGTCTTTAGCTGTTGATCTTCAGTACTTTAGTCTTCAGCTGTTGAAGTCTTCAGTACTTTAGTCTTCAGCTGTTGATCTTCAGTACTTTAGTCTTCAGTTGTTGATCTTCAGACTTTGTCAAACAGTTGATCAAGTCTTCAGCAGTTGTAGTGATGTCTTGTGGGACTTAAAGGTTTTTCTGATCTGGCTCATTGGTTCTTTTGGTCCAACAGAGTCAAACGTGTCTATTTTTTGAAACCTTGAGTCTTTGGTTGTACTGTGCGTAGGGTTCCACATGTTCTCTGTTTACACGTACTCATGTACTTACATGATCTAGGTAACCTCTGAAGGTTGTCTGTCCACTCTTTCTTCCAAAGTAAACCCTAAGTAGTTGCTATGTATATATCAGGTGAGTTCATGCCCCACACTTTATTTAATCTCTTTTGGGGGAGATAGCATACTGGTAATTTACAAATGCTTTATATATGTTTAAGTTATGTATAATATTAATATAGTGTTGTTTACCTTGGAAAAGTCCTCACACTTTCGAATTGTTAATATTGAATAGTAGGGAAATTTGGATAGTACTACTGGGTCAAACGAGCCCCACCTATGTGACTCGAGGTCAACCGGGTGCAATTTGTCCTAATGAACATTGTCACGACCTGGTAAGTCGTGACAGGAGGCAACAACTTATCACAGTTAGCTTCAATTGCGAAATCACTATGAATTAATATTTATTGTTAATAGACTAGCTATCTGTTACAATGCACTACTTATATATCTCAACTGTTAAATTGCTTACATTTGAATATCAACTCTTGAACTCACCAACCGTTGTGTTGACATTTAGTATGCTATTCTCAGGTTATTAACTTTGCTTGCCTTTAGGAGCACTGCACGGATTCATCATGCATTCTAAGACTCTATCTTAAAGACATCTTTGTTGGTTTTATTTATTAATGTTTACTCATTTGGTTGGCGCATGTTTTGCCTTATTATGCATTTATGTACTTTGGGTTTCTTTACTTACAAAACGCTTCCGCATGGTTTTAAAGTTTGAACTTTTGTTGATTTTATTCTAACGTGGCATATAGAGTCGTTCTGAGTAACTATTGACTGTGATCCTGGTTTGTTCACACGCCTCGTGGTAAAACTCCGCACGTGGATTTTGAGGTTGTGACATATGTGGATCTTGCAAAGATTGAGGCTATAAAGAATTGGTCGGTAACGAGGACGCCTAGTGAGAAAAGGCAATTTCTTGTACTGGCATCATACTATTGACGTTTCGTAAAGGGATTTTCTAAAATCGCTCAACCTCTCACAACTTTGACTCATAAAGGAACAACTAATAAATTGGATGAGAGTCAAGAAGTTGCTTTTCAGTTGCTAAAGTAGAAGCATTGTAGTGCACCAATATTAGCATTACTGGAAGGAAGTGATGATTCCGTAGTTTACTGTGATGCTTATATCCAAGGACTTGTTTGTGTCCTTATGCAAGGAGACAATGTAATAGCCTATGCCTTAAGAAAACTGAAGGTGCATGATATGGGTGATTATAGATCGACTCACTAAGTCAGCTCACTTCTTGGCGATCAAAGAGACTAGAAATGGATAAGTTAACCCGAATTTACATGAAGGAGATAGTTTCAAGACATGACGTGTCAATCTTAGTTATTTCTGATCGTGATGCTCATTTCACATCTCATTTCTGGTAGTCTTCATAGAAATCTTTTGGTACACGTTTGGAAATAAGCACCGCCTATCATCCAAAGACCGATGAACAAAGCGAACGTACTATTCAATCCTTGGAGGACATGTTACATGCTTGTGTGATTGGTTTTGGAAATAATTAAGAAATTCATCTATCGTTGGTTGAATTCTCATACAACAATTATTATCATACTAGTATTCAGGCGGCACAATTTGAGGTGTTGTATGGGTGAAAGTGTAGATCACCAGTTTGTTAGGCGGAAGTGGTGATAGTCAACTGACTGGACCAAAGTTGGTACAAGAGACTACTGAGAAGATAGTATGGATATGGAACCATGTGGCTGCAGCGCGAGACAGACAGAAGAGTCATACGAACAAGTGACAGAAACCCTTGGAGTTTCAAGTCGGTGAGTTTCACCGAATGTTTCACCCTGGAAAGGTGTGATTCGGTATGGCAAAAGAGGCAAGCTTAATCCAAGATATGTTGGACCATTTGAGATTTTGAAAAGAATAGGTCTGGTGGTGTATCGATTGGACCTGCCTGATTCACTAAGTGGTGTTCACAATGTATTTCACATCTCGAATCTGAAAAAGTGTCTATCTGACGAGACACTGCTTATACCACTTGAGGAAGTACAAGTAGATGATCAACTACGCTTTGTTGCAAAATCGATTGAAGTAATGGATCGTGAAGTCAAGACTCTTAAGCAAAGTAAGATACCTATAATCAAAATTTGTTAGAACTCAAAACGTGAAGATACCTATAATCAAAATTTGTTAGAACTCAAAACGTGGACTGGAATTCACATGGGAATGCGAGGATCAGATGAAGCTTAAGTATCCTCATATGTTAGAAACGACAACAACAGTCGGGGAAGGTAGTGATTAAATTTCGGGACAAAATTTATTTCAACATGAGGATGATGTGACAAGTCACTCGATTTCGTTATGCTAATGTAGTAAATCAGAGATGTAGCACAACCATGTAACGCAATTTTCGGGACAAAAATTATTTCAAAATGGAGATAATGTGACATCCGGTAATTTGCGTTACCAAACTTCGTTAGTTCTGTTAGGTCTTGCATACATGTGTCGTGAGCACACACTAGTTATCTTGGAATGTTGGTGATTTAGTAATAATAATAATATATGATAAATAATGATACTCTCATGAATAATATAATTATTAGTTGTGATTATGTGATTCATGAATTTATAGAATTTTAAATATTTAATTTGTGAATTCTACCCGAATTTATGAATTTATGAATTCATAAATTTATGTGATTCATAATAATATATATATATATATATATATATTATATATATATATATATATATACATGCATGTATGTACATATATATATATATATATGTATGTATGTATATATATATGTATGTGTATATATATGTGTATGTATATATATATGTGTGTATATATATATATATATATATATATATATATTATATATATATATATATATGAGAGGGATCAAATAAGAACTCACTTTTGTTGTAAGAACTATTGGAACCAATCTCAACGACTAGTTTTCAATGGCAAAATTGTAATTAATGAAAACATATTTAAAAATTTTATAAATTGAAAAATAACATAAAAAATAATAAAAACACAAAAATGTTTCCCTAGTTTCTCTCTTTCATAAAAAAATCTTGTTTTTTACAAAATTTGTTTTACACATGTGTAATACCGGATTTATATGTAAATCCAGTATTACACATGTGTATAACCAGATTTACACATATGTAAACAATGGATGGATTATTTTTTGAAAAAGTATATCAATATTGCAACGATTCCAATAAGTCTGATGCAGGCAAAACATTCAAAGTCTCTCTGCATGCATCAAAGTACTAAAGTAGAAATGTTTCGGAAGTTTTACACCCTGCACTAGAAATATTTAAGTGTAAAATATTCAAAAGCCAAGACCAACATCTTCCGAAGCCAAAAGTAAAGTCTTCCGAAGCTTCAAGACAAAGTCTTCTGAAGCCAAAGAGTAAAGACAAGTTTTTTCTGAAGAGTTTTATGAACATGCTTTTATCTTATGTACTTTTCCATAAATCTGGACCACCTTTTCGTTACAACTCTGTTTGACTCACCAACTTTCACAAATTGGTGAAAAGGTCCATGCTTTTGGTAAACTATACATTGATTGAGTATGAGCTTTCTACTTTATGTACTTAATCTTTTTGTAATACATTATGATGTGAGCTATGACATGTCACAGTCACAAAGTCAAAAGGCAATCTACCTTTTGACTCTACATTTGATTTTATTGTCTAGTCTTATGTATCCAGCTTGCCTTCAAAATATGGTCGGCTAAATGTATCATCATGTATTTTCCCATTAATTAAAAGTTAGCATCGTTTATTTTTTTTGGTAAGGACCAAAGTTGTTAATCTTGTAACTCATGTCTTAATTATGTCTATTTTTTTAGTTTGGCTTTAATTAAAGCTTAAAAGGAATTAAGTCCAGGCATTTTATTTTAATAATTTATAAACTTGAAATAGAAAGTTTGTTCATAAAATAATAAAACCTAAAAGTTCAAGGGCCAAATTGTAACATTTTAATTTTTCTTTTCTTTTCCCTCGTATTTCCGGTGATCATCTGGTGGGACCTCTAGCGACCCTCCGAAGAGCTCCAAAACACCCGGAATCGATGGTCCTTAACACCCAAACCGACCCAAATCGTTTCATCTACATGGTTCGAACTTGAATGCACACTTTAATTGCGTTAACAAACCGGTTACAAACCCAAACAATGTATAACCGAAACACATTTAATCTCATAGCCGTTAAGGCATTTAAACCTAATAATAATCTAATTAATCGAACCTAAACAATCACCTAACTAATCTTAATCATTCGCAACTCTTAATTCCTCCAATAACAAACACCGACATCGAATTCGATCACCCACGTTTATCACGACCTACAACTTACTGGAACGCCACCATCTGAACATTGAGACTCGCAACTGATAAGGGGCTTTTGGTCTAGTTCATCATTCGAAGCTTCACACAAGATTAATTCAATTATCATCAACAATTAAACATCGTTTGCTCAGCTTTCGGTTGCGACTTGTTCTTTCGATTGTTCATCTTCAATCCTTCATCAATTGGGTAATTATATTAGGCTTAGTATTCGTTTAATCATGGGGAATAAAAGCCCCATGATTATTGATGTTAATCGAATCAGATTTAGCCTTAATTTGATGCAAATAAGTTCTAGGGTTCTAAGGATTTGAGGTTTTTGGTTATAAAGTTTTTTTAAAGTTTTAAAACCGAGTGATACCATGGCGACGACCCTGGTTCACTGGTTAAGACATTGCTCCCCCATTCATGAGGTCCCGAGTTCGAACCCGAGCACCTTTATGTAATTTTTTTTAAGGTTTTTCAGCCTTTATTTAATAATAGAAAATTTCCAATAAATATAAAAATGATTTTTACAAACCTCATTTATTTTTAAAATCATTTAAATATTTTTTGTAAATTTATTTCTTGTACAACATTTAAACATTTTTTTATAAAAATTATTTATAAATGTTATAACTAAAGATTTTTATAAAATTAGATTCTAAATGATAAATTAAATTATAAAATTATTGTTTGACGTTATGTTACATTTGATTAGGTATTAATAATGAAAATTATGAAATATAATTATATTTTATAATTAAATTTACAGGTTATTACAAAGGACTAGTTCCTTTGAAATTTCATAAATTGTATTTTATTTAAGAGCTTATTAATTTTATATATAAACCCTCAAATACTTGTACCCTAGTTCACATTAAATCGTTAACCTTACTACTAACTTAAAACTTATATATATATATATATATATATATATATATATATATAATATATATATATATATATATATATATATATATACCTTGTGAGGGATTTACGTTGGAACGTTGCTTATTATTCATATAACCATCATTTATACACTTACACATCATGTGAGTTTTTCCATACCCCTTTTGCTTATTTTTACACTTTGGGGTGAAACATGTTACCTTATGATTATTGCACTTGTAAACTCGTTTGAATCTTGTAAATGTTGGATTCTGTATGCCCAAGACACGTAGAATATTGATGCGGTGAGTACGTTATGATCCAAGTCGGTTATACCCAATAACAAGCTTTGCAAACACAAACAATTATTTAATTGACGATATGATCATGCAATTAAATAAACACACCAAATTAGAAAATAGGTTTTCTAATTAAATTGCATATGAGATGGAATAACTTATTAGGATATTTTGTTCAAGAATATTATTTGTAATGTTATCTAAGTAGGTTAGATAACATCAAATAATAAAAGGGTGTATAACTTATACAATAAATGGTTAATTGTATAAATAATTTAGTGACTTGTTTAGTATATTGTGTGTGTGTGTGTGTTTGAACCATAATTTCGGCCGCCCAATGCAAGGGTATTGGCCCTTTTCTCCCTAGAAAAGACACACACATTAAAACTAGTCTTACACCAAATGTTCACCTCTCATAACACATGCAAAAAACCTAAAATTCGTGGGTTTTGAGGGGTTTCATAGTTATATTTTGGTGATATGATGGATGTTTATTTTGTGCATAACCTAGCCATTGACCTTGTGTTGTTTGGATGTTTGTAATGGTTGTATTCATTCATTCAATTGGGTTGTATAATCTATTGTTTGTGCTTTGTTTCAAGTGTAATTTATTTATTTTTGGGTTGTAATAAATAGAATAGGTGCATTTTCATTTTACTAGATATCTTGTATTAGGACTTTATATCTTGTAATGTGAAGATATATGGATTGGAAGCACAAAGGAGAAACATGGAGCATTTTGGATGCGTTTTCAAGTGGGAGGCTTTTGGAAGCTTTCTATGTGTTTTGTTTGTGACCCTTAGGAATGCCTTTGGATCACACTTGTGATGGCAAACAAGTGTGGACCTCTTTAGATGCTATGGTTATGCACATTTGCTATGTTGTTTTGTTTATATTATTGTGGTTGATAGCATATATGTGATATTTGCTTTAACAAACTTTTCTATGAACTTAACAATCTAATTAAATGGTTCTTAATCATTAAAAGAAAATAAAAGGTTATTAAAATGATTTAATGATTTAATTATTAAAATGGGCTTTAATCAAAGGACCATAGGGTATCTTGTATTTGAAAGCATGCAAGTACAAGTACATAGAGTTTCTAAACTAAGACTATGAAATCTCTAAATATTTTCAAATTATATTTCCAACAAGATTAACACCGTCCTTTTGCACAACACTTGAGTCATTTGGAAACTCTTAATGGGATAAAGGTCACCTAACCATTTAAAGGGAACTTGTGACTTAAGGTGGGGATACCACATTTGTGGGATAAAGGTCACCTAACGACTTATGTTGGTAAACTCACATGTGTGTGCAAGTAGGGTGACTTGATTTTCAAACCATGTTAAATGGATCACCTACAATATGGTTTCCAAATGGTGTTGATGGGATTTACATGCCGACTTTACATATGATGTTAAAGTCGATCTCATACCTCTAGAAGTTACAAATGGTTGCCACCGTCAATCGTTGACCACCTTATTAATTTAAATCGTGGGATAAAGGTCACCTAACCACAATTTAAATGTATTGTTGGCTTCTAGATTTTAATATAAAAATGACCTTAAAAGGTATTAATTATTTAAAATAGCAATATCGAAATACTAAAATAGATCTTTGTTATATTTTGTAGATGGCTACCAATAATGATAATCATGATAATTCATCCGCTTCCGCCCAATCATTGGGAGCGATTCTCCAAAAGGAACGTCTAAATCATAATAATTTCATTGATTGGTATCGAAACTTGAGAATCGTTCTCAAGAAAGAAAGACGATCATATATTTTAGACGACCCTATCCCCGATCAACCTTCTGAGGATGATGAGGAGGCCTATAATGATTGGCTAAAGTACACTGAGGACTCCGTCCAAGTGTCTTGTCTCATGCTAGCGAGCATGACTCCGGATCTCCAAAAGGAGTATGAACATCACGGAGCTTATGACATGATAACCCAACTGAAGGAAACATTCCAACAGTAAGCAAGGGTTGAGCGCTTCGAAACGGTTCGAGCACTCCATGCATGTCGTATGGACGACAACCAATCGGTTTCATCTTATGTACTTAAGATGAAAAGCCACATTGACCGCCTCGAAAGGCTTAATTGTCCCATCTCGAAGTAATTGGCCACGGATTTGATCCTCAATGGCCTTACCAAGAAGTTCGAGACATTGTGTTGAATTACAACATGAATGCTTGGGACAAAAGCATTGGTGAGCTTCACTCGATGCTCAAAACGGCCGAGGCGGCCATGGGTAAAAGGGTTTTACCCGTTCTCACCATCAATGAAGGTGGGAACAAGAAAAGGCCTCATCCCACACCCAAGGCAAAGGTTTCCAAGGGAAAGGGACCCGTATGGGGAAAAGGGAAAGGGGTGGTAAGGGTGCCACCCAAACCACAGGAGAAGAAGCAAAAGGTTGCTACTAATGACCCATGCTTTAAGTGTGAGGAGATTGGACATTGGGCAAGAAATTGTCCCGTCCATCTCCAAGAGTTGAAAGCAAAGAGGGATGCTGGGCAAACCTCAGGTACAATATACATGAGCCATATTGATTTAAACATGATATCCTCTAACACATGGGTATTAGATACCGGATGTGGAACTCACATTTACAATTTGTTGCAGGGGTTCAGAAGAAGTAGTGACTTCTAGAAAGGGGATGTTAGCCTCTACATGGGCAATGGGGCTAAAGTTCAAGTTGAAGCCCGTGGCGACTACATCTTGAAACTTCCAAATGGTTTGGAAGTAATTTTAAACAATGTTTTGTATGCTCCTAGTTTGACTAGGAATATTATCTCTGTAGCCATGTTAAAACAATTTGGATATGTATTATCATTTTTTGAAAAAGATATTCATGTTTCTTTTAATGATATGTTCTACTTTAAAGCTATTCCCATTAATGGTATTTATGAATTGGTTCATGAAAATACTTTAAATAGTTCATTGTACCAAACTTGCACCAAGAAACTCAAGTTTGATTTGAGTGATACCTATCTTTGGCATTGTCGTCTTGGTCATATAAACCAGAAAAGAATTCAAACACTACAAAAGAATGGTCTTTTAAAAACAAGTGAATGTGATTCATTTGATGTGTGTGAATCTTGTTTACAAGGTAAAATGACTAAGGCACCCTTTAGTGGAACTAACGAAAGGGCAAAAGATTTATTAGGAATCATACATTCGGATGTATGTGGTCCTTTTAAGCCAATGACTAGGAATGGTGAAAGATACTTCATTACCTTTACCGATGATTATAGTCGCTATGGGTATGTGTACCTGTTAAGACACAAAGATGAAGGTTTTGAAATGTTCAAGATCTTTCAAAATGAAGTACAAAATCAACTCAACAAGTCGATTAAAGTTCTCTGCACCGATAGAGGAGGTGAATACCTAAATGATGTTTTTCAAGATCATCTTAGGAGTTGTGGGATTGTCTCACAACTCACTCCACCTGGAACACCACAACATAATGGTGTGTCTGAGAGGAGGAATCGAACCTTATTGGATATGGTCCGATCTATGATGGCTAGAAGCATATTACCTTTATCATTTTGGGGTTTTGCTTTGCTCTCCGCGGCCCGTATTTTAAATATGGCCCTAAACAAAAAGGTGGAAAGGACACCTTTTGAGATATGGCATGGAAGAGTTCCATCCCTATCATACTTAAGGATCTGGGGTTGTGAGGCTTATCTTAAGACTCCCACCCCAAACAAATTGGAAGTCCGATCCACCAAGTGTATCTTTGTTGGATACCCTAGAGATTATATGGGATATTATTTCTATGATCCACTAGAACAAAAGGTGTTTGTTTCCAGAAAGGGTGAGTTCTTAGAAGCAAAGTTCCTTATGGAAGGAACTAGCAGTAGAACAGTGGATCTTGAGGAGGATCAAGAACCACAACCGATGCACGTTTGGTTGAAACTAGCACTCAACATGAGGATGTTGAAGATGATCAAATGGTTGATCAATACACACAAAATGTTCACAGAAGTGGTAGAACTAGTAATCCACCTGAAAGATACGGATTTTTCATGGATGGATGCTATGTGGTAGATTCAGATGAACCAACCACATACCATGATGCAGTGTCCAATTCGGATTGTGACAAATGGCTCGAGGCCATGAGCGTTGAGATGCAATCCATGAATGACAATCAAGTATGGGACTTGGTTGTACCACCTCTTAACTCCAAAGTAGTTGGAAGCAAGTGGGTTTTCAAGAAGAAAACCGATATGCATGGAAACTTGGATACTTATAAGGCTAGACTTGTAGCAAAGGGTTTCACTCAAACTCAAGGGGTTGATTATGATGAAACCTTCTCACCTGTTGCGATGCTAAAGTCTATAAGGATATTGTTTGCCATAGCTGCTCATTATGATTATGAGATTTGGCAAATGGATGTCAAAACCGCTTTCCTAAATGGATATCTTGAGGAAGATGTCTATATGGTTTAGCCTGAAGGTTTTGTCGATCCAAAACATCCTAATAAAGTATGCAAGTTAAAGAAATCAATCTATGGATTGAAACAAGCATCGAGAAGTTGGAATCACCGTTTTGATAAAGAAATAATGAAATTCGGATTCATCGAGAACGCTGACGAAGCTTGTGTATATAAGAAAGCTAGTGGGAGCATCATTACTTTTCTAGTATTGTATGTTGATGACATACTACTATTTGGAAACGACATTCCAACCTTGGAAGGTGTAAAAACCTGGCTTGGAAATGTTTTTCCATCAAGGATCTTGGTGAGGCCGCCTATATTCTGGGAATAAAGATCTATAGGGATAGATCAAGGTGGTTGATTGGTTTAAATCAAAGTGCATACATTGATAAAATCTTGAAAAGGTTCAAGATGAAGAACTCTAACAAAGGTACGGTACCTATTCAAAGAGGAATGATATTGAGTACGACTCAATGTCCTAGCTCAAAGCATGAGCAAGATAAAATGAAGGCAATCCCATACGCATCTGCTATCGGATCTATCATGTATGCAATGATATGCACTCGACCGGACGTGTCATGCGCCTTAAGCATGACAAGCCGATACCAGCAAAATCCTGGAAACAGTCATTGGATGGCTGTTAAGAACATACTCAAGTACCTAAGGAGGACAAAAGATATGTTCCTAATCTATGGATCTGGTGATAAGGAACTTGTTGTAAAAGGTTACACGGAGGCCAGTTTCCAAACAGATCGTGATGATTCACGATCACAGTCGGGATATATTTTCATTCTGAATGGAGGAGCGGTCTCTTGGAAGAGCTCCAAACAGGATGTTGTGGCTCTATCAACTACAGAATCAGAATACGTCGCCGCCTCATTGGCAGCTCAAGAAGCTGCATGGTTGAAGAAATTCATTGCCGATCTGGGGGTTGTCCCTTCCATTCAGGACCCCCTAGAGATCTTTTGTGATAACGAGGGTGCGATTGCTCAAATTAAGGAACCTCGTGCTCATCAAAAGACTAGGCACATTGAGCGGAGATTCAACTACATACGTGATGAAGTTGAAAAGGGAAAGATATGTATTTGCAAAGTTCACACGGATCAGAACATTGCGGATCCTCTCACGAAGCTCCTTGAAAAGGCAAAGCATGAAGGTCATACTTGTGCCATGAGACTTCGATATTCTAGTGATTGGATTTGATCTGTAAATTTTGTATTTGGATATATGGAACTCTTTATTATTTGAATAAAATTATTGGTAATAATGTTTCAATTAATATTCCAATTTAGCATGTTTAATCCATGAGTAAATTGCTTACTCTAAATGTCCGTAGTCGTTCAGACTTGTGGGAACAAGTGTGAGGGTAAGATTATTATGAACTTGGATTGGTTGATATTCATAAAGATGAATATAGAGCAATGGGTTGCTACCAAGGTTCATAGATATTTGTGGGATACAAATATTGGACTAACTCGCAACTCAAACTTTACTACATGGAATCTTATTGATTGATCATAAGTAATTTTGAGTAAAGGAGAATATCATTTGGTATCCTCAGACCTGAGATACATATTGGGTTTTGATATTCACCAAGTTTCATACCTTGATCTGGTTATCCGTTGTTCTGAAAAAATGGACAGTACATGAGACTATGTTCAGATGTGACACAAGGTGATTGTGAGAAACGTATGTAGTCAAGATGGGATTTGTTCCTCTTATTCGTTGAGAGTTAGATGTCTAAGGCCTGGATAAGTTAAATCAACAAGGAATGATCACTCTGTGTCCTTGGATTTGACATGACATCTGTAATGATTAATTCACCTAAATCATTTCAAGTAGGATACTTGAATGGGATGATGTTATTGAATGGCTATAAGTCATGCGTATTAAGGGTAGTAAACCGTTGTTAGGCGGTATTTACTGCTTGCATCAATTTTCTATGAATCTTGTGCAAGTGGGAGATTGTTGGATTCTGTATGCCCAAGACACGTAGAATATTGATGCGGTTAGTACATTATGATCCAAGTTGGGTTATAACCAATAACAAGCTTTGAAAACACAAACAATTATTTAATTGACGATATGATCATGCAATTAAATAAACACACCAAATTTAGAAAATAGGTTTTCTAATTAAATTGCGTATGAGATGGAACAACTTATTAGGATATTTTGTTCAAGAATATCATTTGTAATGTTATCTAAGTAGGTTAGATAACATCAAATAATAAAAGGGTGTATAACTTATACAATTAAATGGTTAATTGTATAAATAATTTAGTGACTTGTTTAGTATATTGTGTGTGTGTGTGTGTTTGTTTAAGAGGGAAACCCTCTTTTGAACCATAATTTCGGCCGCCCAATGCAAGGGTATTGGCCTTTTTCTCCCTAGAAAACACACACACACTAAAACTAGTCTTACACCAAATGTTCACCTCTCATAACACATGCAAAAAACCTAAAACAAGAACCACACACACACTCTCTCTCTCTCTACAGCTCTCGAATAGCAGCAGAAAAGAAAGAAAAATTCGGGTTTTTGGTGGTGTTTCTCCCTAACAAGAAAGTGTTGTGCTATCAAGCTTGGGGTATACTATCTTGAGGGGTCCTTCCTTGGAGCCTTGGCCGAATCATTAGCATCTAATCACTCTTCCTTGGTCGTCATTTTAGCTGGAGAAAGGTAGTTCATCACAGCTTTATGAAGTTGTGATTTTTTGTACACTTTCATATTGATCATAGCTTGTTTATTCACATAAATGATCCTTTTGTTTTGGGTTTGTTTCTTTCATATATATGTCACCATAAAACATGGATTTTCAGCTTTAAAATCATGTTTTCAAATATATATATATATCCGCTGCGTTTTCTGAACGTTTAAAAGGTTAAACTCGATTTTATCTTCCAACAAACCCTACAGTAAACACTTAGGCAATTCACCTTATTTGTTGTGGTTAGATGAACTTTAGTAATTACCATGTGATGACTTATGTCTGTAATTTACATTTGAAACTTATGATAATAATATTTGGATTAAATGATAGCGTTATGTGGCTATGAACAATCTTAACCTCACATCTCGACGATTCCGTCGTCAAGGTTGGAGTGTGACAGATTGGTATCAGAGCCCATAACTATAGGGATTTAGGTTATTAGAAAAGGTGACTTAGACTATAGCTTATGCATGAACATTATAGAATAATATTAATATTTTTATAAAAATACATTATTTGCATGCTACATAATGTTATGCCTTCTTATGTGCATCTTGATGCCTTAGCATAGGATTGCCTTATAGATGATTAGACTTTGTTCCTTGTCTCCCTTAAACTTACTTTTGATTATTTAATTCTCCCCGACGAATGAAACTTCTTAAACTTATTCTCGAGAACACGTGGGTTCATATGCTTTATTTCTATGGTTTAAATCTTTAGACTTTATGTCTAATCTATACAAATCTCATCAAGGTTTTGATTCTTTTAACCTAAGAAATATTGTGTGATACATAGACACTTGTATTCTGGATTTCCTGGAAAAAAGCCTTTGGGCTAAGGCAAGCATTTCGCATAAATCCTATGGGACTAGTTATGCTTACTTGGGGATTTCTGGGATGAATGATAAACTATGGTCAACATACACAAGTTTCTAAGACAAATGGGTCAATTCACCTTGACGTGTTAATGATTCCGAATGGTAATGCGTTACCAAATGGAACCATTCCATGTGCCTTACAATTCTTGATTTATCCTTGTCTAAATTATTGTCCTTTTATATCCACATACCCATGACTAACTCATTTTGTATCCAGCATGTCTCGTCACCATGGAAAGCGTGGAAGCTACGATCGTAAACTAGCTACAATGATCACCCGGAAAATGGCTGTTGTACTCCCGTCAATGGTTGCTGAACTTAGCAGCACCTTACCGGCCAATAACAACAACACCAATGGAAACAATAGTGGTGGTGACAACAATGCTCAAGGGGATAATAGCAATAAAAAAAGTGGGAATAATCGCACCTGCACATTCAAGTATTTCAACTCATGTAAGCCCACTAGCTTTAGTGGAAAGGAAGGAGCCACCGGACTTCTTGAATGGTTTGAGAGTACGGAGAATACGTTTATTGTTAGCGAGTGTCCAATGAATTCAAGGTCCGCTATGCTGCAAGCGTCCTTAAACAATAGGCGCGTGGAATAGTGAGAAAAGGAACCGAAGGACTAAAGTTGCCTTAGCATTACCTTGGGAAGAATTTTAGGACATAATGATCCAAAAGTTCTGGCCGAGGAGTGAATTGCAGAAGCTGGAGGAAGAGTTTTGGAACCTCAAGCAAGACGGTGGCAATCATTTGGCTTATTCCACCCGGTATCATAAGTTATGCATGCTCCTACCCCACATGGTGGATACCGTGCCCTGCAACATCAAGAAGTTTATTAAGCGGGTACCACCTCAAATTCAAGATGCTTTGGTGGGTAGTAGGCCCACAACCTTAGAGGAGACGATTACTATCACTGCCCAGCTCACTGAAAACCATATTAGGGTTGGCACTCTGTCGGTGAAAGGTGCCAAAACTGCTGCAAAGGTGACACCCAAGGCTACGAAGGAGGTGAAGGCCAAGTCCTCTTTCCAAAGCAAGAAGTGCAAGTTCACACCGACTCGTAATTACACGGTGACAGCACCAAATGTCCCTCAAAGGCAAGCTGTCGTTGCAAATCAAGCCCCCATGGCGAGGGCTTATACTAGGCCGCACCCGATGTGCAATACTTGCAAGTACCATCACGCGAGTAACACTCCCTGTTGAGTTTGCTCATTGTGTGGGAAGTATGGGCATCTAGTGGCTACTTGCCTTTGTGCTATGAAAAATGCTTTGATGCTTGTTAATCGAGCTTGCTACAAATGTGGCAAACCTAGACATATTTGTCCACACGTCCTCGCAATGCGGGAACTGTGCCACCGGCTCATGGAAGGGCCTTCAACATCAACGCCAACCAAGCTCAAGCCAATAATGACAGGGTGAATGGTACATCGTTAATTTCCTTTAATTGTTCTTTGTATTGTAAAAATCCCTATATGCGTTCATTATACCAATAATAGGTCAATACTGAATAGGTATGTATCTTGTAAATAGTCATTATGCCTCTGTACTGTTTGATTTAGGTGCGGATAAGAGTTTCATGTCTTTGGAGTTCGAGCCAGTACTTACTAAACCGCGTGCTAATCTAGAAAGACCCTTTACGGTCGAAGTCGCCGATAGAAAATCGATCGTCATAGACATCATATTACATGATTGTACCTTGAGTCTTAATGAGCACGAGTTCTTAATCAACCTTATTCTTATGCAACTAGGAAGTTTAGATGTTATTATCGATATGGATTGGTTAGCCAAGCAACAGGCGGAAATCATATGCTTCGAGAAGTGCATTCGAATTCCTTTACCATCGGGTGATACTTTGAAAGTCTTCGGGGAGATATCATCTCAAAGACTCAAACTTATGTCTTGCATCAAGGCCCGAAAGTGTTTAAGTAAAAACTATGAAGCTTTATGGCTTGTAGTTAACATGAAAGCCGAGGGTAAAGAACCGAAGGATATTCCTGACGTGTGAGATTTTCCTGAGGTGTTTCTTGATGATCTTAAGGGGTTACCTCTTGTATGAGAAGTTGAGTTGAAAATAGACTTGATCCCTTGTGCAAACCCTGTGGCTAAGTCACCTTATCATCTTGTACCATCCGAAACGCAAGAACTAGCTAGCCAACTGCAAGAGTTGACCGATAAGGGTTTAATTCGTCCCAGCTCTTCACCATGAGGTGCACATGTGTTATTTGTGAAGAAAGATGGTTCTTTCCGTATGTGTATCGATTACCAGGAACTCACAAGCTTACTATCAAGAACCGATATCCTCTTCCTCGAATCAATGATCTCTTCGATCAAATTCAAGGAGCTACGCAATTCTCGAAGATCGATCTACATTCTAGATATCATCAACTACGTGTTCATGATGACGATATTCTAAAAACTGCTTCCCGTACTCGATATGGACATTACGAGTTCATGGTTATGCCTTTTGGTTTAACCAATGCACCTACTATGTTCATGAATCTTATGAATCGAGTATGTAAACCGTATTTAGACAAATTCGTGATCGTGTTCATCGATGATATTCTTATATATTCCAAGACAAAAACCGATCATCAGTTGCACTTGCGGCAAGTTCTCAAAATTTTAAAGAAGGAACAACTATATGCCAAGTTCTCTAAGTATGAGTTCTAGCTAGAAGAGGTCCAATTCTTAGGTCATATGGTGAATATCTAGGGAATTCACATTAACCCTGCAAAAATAGAGCCATGAAAAACTGGTGCGTTTCCACGACCTTAACTGAAGTTTGTTCTTTTCTGTGTTTAGCAGGTTATTACTGTAGATTCATCGCAAACTTTTTGAAGATTGCTAAACCATTAACCATGCTATGTTAAAAAAACTGACTCTTTGAATGGGGACCCGAACAAGAAGAGGCTTCCGAGAAATTGAAACGCAAGCTGTGTAATGCTCCTATTCTAACACTACCCGATGGAAATGATGATTTTACTGTGTACTGTGATGCCTCTAATCAAGGTCTTGGTTGTATTCTCATGCAACAATGAAAAGTCATAGCATACATGCCGATATAATTGAAGGTTCATGAAGTGAACTACACAACCCATGATCTTGAACTTGGTGTTGTGGTTTTCATTTTGAAGATCTACCGACACTATCTTTATGGGATGCAATGCATAGTCTACACCGATCATAAAAGTCTCCAACACGTGCTCAATCAAAAGAATATCAACATGATACAAAGACGTTGGTTCGAGTTGATTAGCGACTACGACTGTGACATCCGCTATCACCCTGGAAAGGCGAATGTTGTAGACGACGCACTGAATCGCAAGATCCACAACAAGACTGTGTCACTTCAAAAGATCCAATATCGAAGGCAGTGGTTTGACACGTTAGGGGAATTTGATACTGAGATTCATGTGGATGTTAACGAGGCTACTGTCATGCTTCAAAACATAAGGATTGATAGTGATCTCGAATTATGCATTCGCGAGGCTCAACAAGCAGCATTAACCGTGGAAGGGAATGATGAAGATTTGGCATTTAACATTCGGTCACAACTATAGACAAAACCAAACAACATGTGGTATTTCTTGAATCGACTTTAGATCCTGAATCGTGACAATCTCTGTCACTTCATCATGAACGAAGCTCATCAAACCTGATATTCTATTTATCCTGGCTCCGATAAGATGTACATGGACTTGTGTGGTCAATATTGGTGGCTTGGAATGAAGAAAGACATAGTGTCTTATGTTTCAAAGTGCCTCACATGTACAAGAGTCAAAACCGAACACCAACGATCGAGTGGTTTACTTGAACAACCTAAAATCCCTATATGGAAATAGAAACATATATCCATGGATTTCATAACCAAGTTGCCACGTACCCCTCGTGGCCATGACAATATATGGGTGATTGTTGACCGTTTGACCAAAATGGCACATTTCATACCAATAGGAGACACTTATAAGGTTTCAAGATTGGCTCATATCTATATTGATGAAATTGTGAGTCATCATGGCGTGCCATTACACATTATTTCCGATCGTGATGCTCGTTTGACTTCGTATTTCTTGTCCTTGATGCAAGAAATCTTGGGTACTCAATTGACTTTAAGCACGGCTTACCATCCTCAAACGGACGGTCAAACCAAACGAACAATTCAAACACTCGAGGACTTGCTACGTCTTTGGGTCCTTGATTTTGGTGGTGACTGGGATACGCATTTACCGTTAGCGGAATTCTCATATAACAATAGTTATCACTCAAGTATCAAGATGGCACCATTCGAGTCTTTGTAAGGTCGTAAATGTCGTTCTCCGATTTTTTGGATTGACATTGGTGAGAATCTCATCACTAGTCCTGAACTTATTCAAGAAACAACCGACAAAGTTTCCAAAATTCAAAATAACCTTTAGGTGGCTAGAAGTCGTAAAAAGAGTTATGCCGATAAAAGACACAAACCGTTGGAATTTCAAGTAGACGACATGGCTCTTCTTAAGGTCTCTCCATGGAAAAGTGTTGTTTGCTATGAGAAGAAGGGTAAGTTAGCCCCATGTTTTGTAGGACCTTTCAATATTCTGAAAAGAATTGGGAAAGTGGCTTACAAACTGGAACTACCTTCTAAACTTAGCAGAGTTCATCCTGTCTTCCATGACTCAAGCCTGAGGAAATGTCTGGCTAATGAAAATTTGCATGTTCCTTTAGAGGAAATTCAAATAGATGAGTCATTGAGTTTTGTTGAGAAGCCTATTGAGATTATGGACCGAACCCTGAATAAGACCTGAACAACTACCACGCCAATCGTCAAAGTCCGTTGGGAAAACAAACGTGGAGCTTAGTTTACTTGGAACATGAGGAACATATGAAGAAGTAGTACCCGCATTTGTTCGTATAATTTCATTCGTAATTTCAGGACGAAATTATTTTAAATTTGGGAGACTGTAACATCCTGTATTTTCCCATTAATTAATAGTTAGCATCGTTTAATTTTTTTGTAAGAACCAAAGTTGTTAATCTTGTAACTCATGTCTTAATTATGTCTATTTTTTTAGTTTGGCTTTAACTTTTTAATTTGAAAGCTAATAATTTTAATTAATAAATGGAACATAATAAATAATAATAATAATAGGAATAATAACTAATAAAAAGTTAAATAAGTAATAAGTTGTAAAATATGTGAAGACACTAATCGGTAGACATCCGAGCTTGTTCTTGACGAAAGGAAACGAAAACCAAAACCAAGAGACAAACAATAAACATGAACTATAACAAAATGGTTTCATTGATAAAACCTAATGATTACAAGCTCGTTACAACATAAGAATCAAGACTCTTGGCAAGGGGAGATCGAGCATGATTTCCCCTCTCATCCGGCAGCACCTAGTCCCCCGGGAACAATCGTCAATCTCTCTACACAATGAAACTGGTATTTATAGGCCTCAGCCCATATTAGATGCGATTGGGCCCATTCGTACGATTGGGCCATGCGTATGGTTCAATCGTACGACTGGACCATACTTATGGTTCAGTTTTACGAATGGCCCAATCGCATCTCTCAACCGCACGACTGGTCCATTAGCATGGCTCAGTCGTACGATTGAGTCTCATTCGCATATGCTCCTGCGAATGACCCATTTTCATGTGTTTACAACATATCAGGTGTATTAAATTAAGCCTAGACTATTCGACAAGCAACAAAAACACTATATATGACAATATATGCTCCAACAAAATAATTAAAACTTAAAAGGAATTAAGTCCAGGGGGTTTATTTTGCCAATTTATAAACTTGAAATAGAAACTTTGTTCATAAAATGATAAAACCTAAACATTCAAGGGCCAAATTGTAACATTTTAATTTTTCTTTTCTTTTCCCTCTTATTTCTGGTGATCGTCCGGTGGGACCTCCGACGACCCTCCGACGAGCTCCAAAACACCCGAATCGATGGTCCTTAACACCCAAATCGTTTCATCTACACAGTTCGAACTTGAATGCACACTTTAATTGCGTTCACAAACCGGTTATAAACCCAAACGATGTATAATGAAAAACCTTTAATCTCATAGCCATTCGGGCTTTTAAACCTAAAAATAATCTAATTAATTGAACCTAAACAATCACCTAACTAATCTTAATCGTTTGCAACTCTCAATTCCTCCTTAAACAAACACCAATATCGAATTCGGTCACCCACATTTATCGTGACCTGCAACTTACCGGAATGCCACCATCTAAACATCGAGACGCAAAATTGATAAGGGGCTTTTGGTCTAGTTCATCATTCGAAGCTTCACACAAGATTAATTTAATTATCATCAACAATTACACATCGATTGCTCACCTTTCGGCCACGACTTGTTCTTCGCATTGTTCATCTTCAATCCTTCATCAATCGGGTAATTATATTAGGCTTAGTATTCATTTAATCATGGGGAATAATATCCCCATGATTACTGATGTTAATCGAATCAGATTCAGCTTAAATTTGATGCAAATCAGTGATAGGGTTCTAAGGATTTGGGGTTTTTGGTTATAAGGTTTTTTAAGGTTTTAAAACCGAGTGATACCAAGGTCACGACCCTGGTTCACTAGTTAAGACATTGCTCCCCTATTCATGAGGTCCCGGGTTCAAACCCAGGCACCCTTATATAATTTTTTAAGGTTTTTCAGCCTTAATTTAATAATAGAAAAATTCCAATAAATATAAAAATGATTTTTACAAACCTCAATTATTGTTAAAATCATCTAATATTTTCTATAAATTTATTTCTTGTACAACATTTAAACATTTTATTATAAAATTATTTATAATTTTTGTAACTAAATATTTTTATAAAATTAGATTCTAATGATAATTCAAATTATTAATTATTGTTGGACCTTTTGTTATATTTGATTAGGTATTAATAATGAAAATTATGGAATATAATTATATTTTATAATTAAATTTACAGTTAAAATTTCATAAATAGTATTTTATTTAAGAGCTTACTAATTTAATGTATAAACCCCCAAATTCTTGTACCCTAGTTCACATTAAATCTTTAACCTTATTATTAACTTAAAACTTGTAAATATATATATATATATATATATATACATATATATATGTGTGTGTGTGTGTGTGTGTGTGTGGTGTGTGTGTATGTATATATATAGGTACCTTGTGAGGGATTAACATTGGAATGTTGCTTATTATTCATATTAACCATCATTTATACACTTACACATCATATGAGTTTTTTCATACCCCTTTTGCTTATTTTTACACTTTAGGGTGATACTTGTTACCTTATGATTATTTGCACTTGTAAACTCGTTTGAATCTTGTAAACACTTGGGCAATTCACCTTTTTTGTTATGGTTAGATGAAATTTAGTAATTACCATATGATGACTATTATATGTACAATCATTAACTATTGCTAGCCTAGCAATATCATAAATCTATGGGCCTGACAAGCCTGCTTGGTTATCCAAGTACACTTAGCTAATCGTATAGTCTTGTAATCTTGTAATCTGTCAAGGTTTGATTGTTACTTTTGTCATACATCCCTAGTTACTTTGCTCACTAACCTATGACATGAATTGCTATCTTTTATATATGTAAGTATGAAAACTATGGAAAACTCACCAAAGTTATGTTGACCTTTTATTTTTAATATGTTTCAGGAAATGCGCAAGTTTGATGTCATTTTTGAAGTTTACTCACATCTAGGATTGGACCTAGATTAATAAATGAATTGTCTTGGATTATTTCATCTTATGTTATGTTTGTTTTCCTATTTGAGACTTATATTTGTACTTTACATTTGAAACTTATGATAATAATATTTGGATTAAATGATAGTGTTATGTGGCTGTGAACAATCTTAACCCTTACATCTCGATGATTCAGCCGTCAAGGTTGGAGTGTGACATGTAGGATGTAGTATATGTATCTCAAGTACTTGTAACTTTCCATTATGCTTTTGTAACACTTTGTAATAGAACTTAAGAAGCATTATATAGCATTCTTGAAACCAAAATACTTGTGTTGTTTGCCATCTTGTTCCGTCTCTCATTTACTTGTATTCTTAGCATCTTTTATTCTAGTTATCCAATTACTATTTGATCTGTGAAGTGTTCTAAAGAACTCTCCTCAATTGTTTTATTATGTTGTAAAGTGCATCACATCTTCTAACGGTCCTGCATTTGGTATCAGACCATTTTAGACTCTTGATATAAGATTTCACCATCTTAAGATCCCTCACACACACAAAACACTTAACAACTCAAATGGCAGCTATCACTAAGACTGATATGCAAACTTGAACTATGACAAAGTCTCCACTGATCACTCCTAAAGCCTTTGATACTTGGTGTCAAAGAATGAAGGCTTTATCAAGTCTCACGACTCCAAGATGTGGGACTCTATTATGAAGGACCTTACATACCAAGCACCTCTTCTGCTGCTGGTGATGGTATGATTCCAAAGGCTATGGCTGATTTCACTGATGAAGACACGAAAAGAATAGAGATTGATAAAGCCATGAAAGCTCTTCAAACTGCCCTTCCAAACTCCATCTATAGAGGCTTCAAGAAGTGCAAGACTACCAAGAAACTATAGGAAGCACTAAAGCTTATGTATGAGGGATCTAATGAAGCAAAGGAGAACAAGAAGGATCTTCTCAAGTAGCAGTTTGAAAACTTCACCTTCAAGGTAGGTGAAAGCATGACTCAGCAATAATTCAGGTATGTTGAGATTGTGGATACTATAGTAGATGTTGGAGTAACTCTTAAGAACAATGACATTGTAAAGAAGTTCATGTCCTCTCTTCCTAGGCAATGGACACATTATTATATTGTTATCAAGAGGACTAAGAACATTAGGACTTTTACTCTGATTGAGTTGTATGGTATTCTTAGTGGATACCAGATGGAGATGAACATGCAAGGTTCATCTGTTAACTCTAGCAATCAAATGGGTTCAGCCCTTCATGTGACTGAAAGGGATAGCATAGAACCTCAACATCATCTTATATGCTACCCTGCCAATTTATAAAAGGGTCCATTCATCACCTTCCCAAAGACTCCAAGAGAAAGCTACAGTTAAGAAAGTCACTTCCAAGAGACAAGTGCTTCTCAAGCTTTTGTTTCTGCTAATGAATCCATAGGCAACCTTCTCTTCACCCTTGAAGACATGGACTGTATCCATCCAGATGATCTGGAGTATATAGAGATTATTCAGCAAATGGCTCTTATCACTCACAGAACCAAGAAGTTCTACAAGAGAACAGGGAGAAAGTTTCCTAGCAATGCAGCCAGTGGAAAGTTTAGTCTGGATAAAAGAAAGGTAAAGTGTTACAACTATAACTAGATGGGACACTTTGCTAGAGAGTGCAAGGCACCAAGAACAAATGGTGGCCAGACTCAAGCCAGACCAAACTACACTAAGAGAGCTCCCTAGAATGAGAAGCCAAAGAAGCAAGTTGTTGTTGTTGTTGAAGAAGGAGACTTTGCTGGAGCTTTCAGGTGGAAGAAGCATCTCCAAACCAAGCACTCATGGCTGACCATAATGAAGCCAAGGTATTGGAACATCTTTGCACTCCTGAATGTATTGCTAAAGTTAATAGATACAGGTTCTACAACTTAGAGTTGAGATCTGATCTTGAGTCCTTGAATTCTTAAAATTTGATTTCAAAAAGGCTAAAAATGGTTATAAGTTAAAGATAGAGGACTTAGAGAAAACCATTTCTGTTCTTAAACATGAGCATACAAATTATAGTACTCAGATCAAGGATCTCATAGTTAAGTTGACTGAATGCCAGGCTGAGCTTGTGATCAGCAAAGCCAGGGCAGAAAAATATGTTCTTAAAGAAGAGACCTTCAAGAACATGATATCCTCATCCTTTCATGCAAAAATTTATTATCAGAATAAGCGGGGACTGGGATCCTGTGAGATAGCTCCTCCATACACAATCTTGTCCGTAAGCTTTCCTAGGTATGGAACTTGTGAAGATAAGCTTCCCCTCATAGACCCCTTGAATGAAGAGGATGAAGAGGAGATGGTGAAGAATGGCTCTGAGAAGGGTGAAGAAAAGCATTCTAAGAAGGGTCACCATCCCTTTGAGGAGAGTAAAGGTGTTGGGATGACCAAGTCCAAGAGAAGGAACTGGATCAGAAAGAGCAAGAGAAAGGCAGAGAAGGCTCAAGAGATCAAGGCCACCTTCAACTCTACGCAGAAACAAGTCTTTATTTCTACAGGATTTGAAGTGGTTAAAGCTGAGGACACAAACTTGAACTCCAATAACAAGAGTTCTAGCTCATGTCCAAATTATTCCATTATCAAGAAGAAGGCTGAGAAGTTGTGCACCACTATTTTACAGCATGAACCATCAATCTGCAAAGGTAGTTCTAACCCCATAAGAATTGTCACATCATCAAAGAAGATGAATATGGAGAGTGAATGTGATCAAGTTCAGCCTTGTTCACAAAAGAAGGCTCTTAGGAAGAAGAAAATAGAGTGTGTTATGTGTGAGAGTACTTCTCATCTTGCTAAGGATTGTCCTTACAATCCAAGAGGTACTCTCCACATGACCAAGGAAAAGATTTCTAAGAGTTCCAAGAAGAAACTAGTTTAGGAAGGAAACTTTGTTTCCTTCGGAAGCTCCAAAATGAAGAAGAAGACTAGTGGAAACTTGCCTTCATAAGAAACTTTGGTCTCGGAAGGAAGGAATACTTTCAAAGTACTGACGCCTCCTGAAGTGAAAGTGAGATCTTCTGAAGGCCCAGTCATCGAAACTTCCAAAGTCAACAAAACTTCTGAAGTAGTGAAGGTCAAGTCTAAGCTTCCAAAGGTGGTGTGGAAGTCAAAGAAACTCCAAGTGACTGAGAGTTCTTTATCAACTTCAGCAAATGATCCTTCTAGCATGACTATAGGATCAATTACTATTGCATTGTCTTCAACTTCTTTTGATAAGCCCAAGACCAATGAGACTTGGGTTTCCAAATGTAACTAATCATCTCTTTTTATGCAGGAACAACTCAAGACAAACAAGAATGCCTGGATCATTGATAGTGGTTGTTCCAAGCACATGACAGGCAATAGGTCTCTACTCCAAAATTTTAATATAATTGATGGAGGGCCAGTTGCTTTTGGAGGAAATGAAGGTGGTTATATTTCTGGAAGGGGCAAGGTAACAAATGGTAAGCTCAACACTGAGAAGGTAAATTTTGTCAAGGAGCTTGGATACAATATTCGGAATGTATCTCAATTTTGTGATCAGAGTCATAACATGCTCTTACTTAGCATGAGTGCATTGTTCTCAAGCCCAGGATGGTCATTCCTCATGAGCATATTCTACTCACAGCCCCTAGGAGAGGGTGTACAAGATGGATTTGCAAGAAGCATCTCCGTTAGGATAAGTTTCATGTTTTCTGTCTAAAGCAAATAGTATAAGTCTTTCCTCTGGCATAAAAGAATGTTCCATGTAAACTTTAAGAACATGAATGAACTTATTAAAAACTATTTGGTAACTAGAATGCCAAAGAAAGAGTTTACAAGTGATGATCATTGTGTGGCATGCCTAAAAGGGAAGCAACACAAAGTATCTTACAAGCCAAATGAAAGAAACTACATCACTACTCCCCTACATTTGTTACATATGGATCTCTTTGGCCCCACCAGTGTAATGAGTCTAGGAAGGACCTCTTACTATTTAGTGATCACATATAACTTTACAAGATTCACTTGTGTAAGGTCCCGTTCCCGAGACGCTTACAGCTGGTAAATCATTGCACATAAACATACATTTTCATTTCTCTTACATAAATATTGCAGCGGAAACATTCAAAAATGACATCTCATTTCATTATAAAAACTTTTGCAAAATAATACATCGTTAATCAGTCACAAAACACATTGTTGCATTACATCACAAAAGCATTATATAAACGGATGCCATCCCAAAAGAGTTGAGTAGCCACCTCGTGCCATTCTCAGCAATCATTACCTGCCAACTGGAAACACATCAAAGTTAGCGATGCTGAGTGAGTTCTAGTTTTATAATAAAACATACTTTTCTTTCGTTAAAACTGTTCTTTACTTTCATGCGATCATACATCATACGTACACATAGATAATATCATTATTATCTTCTTTAATCTTTCATGCTTTCATTCTTTCATCATTACCTCTTTCCTTTCCTTCCACCATAAACTTTACCCAGCTATTTCCTAGTACTGGACCTAGGTCTATCATAGACCAGCTATAACGGCGTGTCGCGCCTCTGGTCACAGTACCTAGGGTAAAGTTTAGGTGCACAATACCCTACTATTCCTGGTGCTGGACCTAGGTCTATCATAGACCAGCTATAACGGCGCTCCGCACCTCTGATCACAGCACCTAGGGTAGAGTTTAGGTGTACCACTGCTATACACAATACCCATCTATTCCTGGTACTGGACCTAGGTCTATCATATACCAGCTATAACGGTGCATCGCTCCTCTGGTCGTAGTACCTATGGTATGCAGCAATGGGGCTATAAAAATTGTCAATCACAAAGAAAGACCCCGATGTGCATCCTCCCGGGGTATCGAACCCGCACACCGTTGGGCTAACACCTTTTAATGGCGTGTCCCGACATACAAGGCTTGCAAGACTTTCTTTACTACCATCATTCATTAATGCATGCATTCTTACTTCTTGTTCCTCTTTCATTATCTTTCGCTTTACGTTATGTACTACTTTCATTTCATTTATTAATATAACACGTAAAGCCACAGGAAAGATAAACATACATAATAGCAAGGAACATAACATACACAGTCATCGTCATCATACATGGCAACATCATACATACATCATGCATAATCATGCAACATCATCATCATCATGCCCAACATACTCTCTAAGGCCTCAACAGTCATCTTACATGAACTTACGGGAACTTTCACGTCAAAAATTACATCTGCACTTTCCCCCGAAAGTCAGTACATAAACTACACTTTCCTCGGGTATACCAGCCCTGCTTGGGTGTATGGGCACCCTTCAGTCGCATGGCCTCTAGGCGATTGAACATCATGCGGTTGAACCAATGCGGATGAACACCTATGCGGAACACCCAATCATGCGAATAAGACTAATGCGAATAGACTCCATGCGGATGAGTCCTATGCGAATGGACTTAATGCGGATGAAACTAATGTGAATGGGCATTTATGCGACTGGGCTCTCAATCGTGCGAATGAACCCTCTGTCATGCGAATGAACCTCAATCACACCTATATCGGCCGTATGGCCTCCATTCGGTCGCATAGCCCTAGCTGGTGCAAAATGCAGTTCATCCCGAACCCAATCTGCCATTTTCGACCTCCAAGCTCATCTAAACCCATTCTAAGCCCAAATCAACCATCCTAAACCTTCAGAATGCATACCACAACACCATTCAAGCACACACAAGCTCAAAAGCAAGATCCAAATGAATCATACACGTACCCACACATACACAAACGGGTCAAACACCCACACACACCAAAAACCCAATTTTCAGATATGTTCCAGCCTCAAATCATTCAAAAATGTGTAAAACAGGGGTCCTAGAACTCACACAAATGACCATAACGAGAAGAGCTTCGATTTGACCCACTTCTCAATGATTTTACTCATTTGAACCAACCCGAACCAACTCTTCTCCCTTTTCTCCTTTTCTCTCTTTTTTGGCTGATTTTTGGTGGGTGTGGGGAGAGGGTAAGGGCTGCCCTCTCCCTTAAATACTCCCACTCACCCAACTTTCTCTCGTTGGCGAGTTTGGTCCCTTGACTTTGGACTTTATTTCTTTTTCTTCTTTCTTTGGCTTCAAAATAATAAATAACCGGGTGTTACAACTTGGGTCTTCTTCCTTAGAACTAAGGATGAGACTCCTGAGATTCTGAAGAATTTCATCTTAAAGATTGAGGTCAAGACCATAAGATGTGATCAAGGAACTGAATTCAAGAACCAAATCCTTTATACATTTTGTGATGAAAAGGGTATTGCAAGACAATATAGTGCTCCTAGGACTCCTTAGCAAAATAGTGTTACTAAGAGGAGAAACAGAACACTTATTAAAGCCGCAAGAACTATGTTGTCCGACTCTAAACTACCCATCGCCTTTTGGGGAAAGGCGGTCAACACTGCATGCTAAGGGCAAAATAGAGTTTTAGTAGTTAAGACTCATGGTAAGACTCCTTATGAACTTTGGCACAAGAGGAAACCTTTTATTGGTTTTCTCAGGTCATGTGGATGTCCTTGCACCATCTTGAATACCAAAGATCAAATTGCCAAGTTTCCTTAGAAATCAGATAACGGACACTTTATTAGATACTTTTCCCAAGTGTAAGGCCCGTTCCCGGGACGCTTAGCTGGCCAATCATCGCTCAAAAAACATATAATTACATTAACTTGAAATAAACGTTGCAGCGGAAACATTAAAAACAACATTTCCATTAAAATGGCTTTTGCAAAATAATACAACATTCGTTACACAATTTCATTTGTTCGCATTACAATGCAAAAACATTAAACAAAAGTATGCCATCCAAAATGCCAAGTAACTACCCCGCACCATCCTCAGCAATGCTCACCTGCCAACTAGAAAATGCATAAAAAGTCAGCGTTGCTGAGTGAGTTCTAGTTTTATAATAAAACATACTTTACTTTCTTTCAAATCATACTATATTATTGTACATGATCACACATCGTACTTACACATAGATAATATCATTATTATCTTCCTTTATTGTTCATCACCTTATTTCTGTAACTCTTTCTTTCTGTGTCAATTGCTTTCTTTAACACTATCCAGATCAGTGTCATCAACTATACCCCAAACAAATGGGGTACTGGGTTGAAGTTCATAATTGACTTCCACACCACACATAGCCTGGCACCAGCACCAGGGTAAGCGACAAAGATCCCAACTTATACTACACCTCCAACATTATGCATAATTCGGGCACTGGGCCGAAGATCATAAATGACTTCCATACCGCACATAGCCTGGCACTAGCATGAAGGTAAGTAATCACTATAAACCAACTGTATACTACACCCCCAACATTATGCATAACTCGGTACTGGGCCGAAGATCATAAATGACTTCCATACCGCACAAAGCTGACACCGGTACCGAGGTGAGTAATCACTATAAATCATGTACCAAATCGTTGGTCAGTCACAAAGACTGGAACCCTTGCGTGTATCCTTAAGGGTTAGCTAAACCATACGCAGTTGAGCTTACGACATTTTAGAATCGTGCACCTCTGTAATTGCTTGCAAGCCTTTCTATACTTTCTTTTTTATTAATGCATGCACTCTATCATTATGTTCCTCTTTTCATTATATTCCACTTTACGTTACATAATACTTTTCATTCATTCATGTAAAGCCACGGGAAGATAAACATACATAACAGGAACATTAACATAATGATGCAAATCATCATACATATCAGCATGCATACATAACATACATCACGCATACCATCATGCATAACATCATACTACCGTCTTTCTTCTTTACGAACAAGACCGGAGCACCCCAAGGAGAGATACTCGGTCTAATGAACCCTCTATTCAGCTCTCCTGCAGTTGCTCCATCAGTTCTTTCATCTTAGTCGAAGCCAACCAATATGGTGCTTAGCAATAGGTTAGGCACCTGGTATCAGATCAACCTGAAACTCGATCTCGCAGTGAGGTGGCACTCTTGGTAAGTCTTCGGGAAATACATCTGGAAAGTCACACACAACTGGTACATCAAACAGTTGTGGTGTTGGCGTATCCACATCCTTCACGTAGGCCAAATAGTAACTACATCCCCGCCCCATGCACTTTCCCGCTACTGCCATCGAAATCACTTTCGGGATTGTCGTGACTCGATCACCATAAACCGTCACCGAACTCTCGTCAGGTGTTGTCAACAGAATCATCTTCTTGCGACACACAATGTTCACCTCGTAGTCCACCAACCAATCTATTCCTAAGACTAACAGGCAATTTAGCATAGAAAGCAGTAGAAATAAAACTCTTACTAGCACCAGAATCAGATAACATAGAAGCAAGAGTTTGGTTACTAGATACGTACCTGACATGACATCGGGGTTCGTCCTAGTCCCCTCCTGCATCATAGTGAAGACCCTGTGCTCGCCCTCTGCCCTTCAGTTCTGTCGTCATCCTTGCCCCAGAACTCTTTGCCCTTGCTTCTTGCAGTCCCTGCTTTTGTGACCCCTTCCACCGCAGTTATAACCCTTTACCACCCCACAATCTCTTGCCAGATGACCGGGCCTCCCACATTTGAATTAGAAGTTTGATCCCCACCTACATTCTCCTGTATGCCCTTTAGCACACTTACCACACTTCCACGTCTCCGCACCAGACGAAGCTACATGCCAGTCATCCATCCTTGCAACCTTGTTATTTGGAGTGTAACCCCCACGTTTAACCCGCTTTCAATTCTAATTCTTGTCGTCGCTACTCTTCTTGTCCACTTCAATCGCGGTCGTCTCCTTCACCACACTAATTACCTCAATCACCATAAATGACATAATCGTCTGCATGACTTGTTGAACTCCCTCGACAACAACCTCCTTCAATGAGGTCCTTAGGTTAGCACTATCATCACCGCTTTCCGGGTGATGGGTCTCGGGCTCTTCGAGTGCCATTGCAGCAGCCCTAGCCATGCTTCTCGTGACACGCGGTCCAGCACCACATCCACCACAACCTTAATCTGATGAAACCTTCGGAGATCTACCACCGGCCATCCTCAACACACACTAAAAGATTCAGACACTAACACGGTCATTCAAGGGAACAACTCAATTTATGTCAAGTATACTAAGTCCCTAATAACAGTGGCCAGTGGTGATTAGCCACTTACTTTACTCTTCATACCCCAAGCATTTCCTATCCTAACTACATTAGTATCTAAATCTACAAGCAGCACATAAACCACATAACATGTGCACGTAATACCGTTAACATTAAGAAAATACCTGATGGCACGTAGCTACTCGGACAGGCATCTCTTCCCCTTCTGTCTCATTTTCATTTTAAGTTAAGGTTTATTTTGAAAATTTACCCATTTCACTTAAACTTTGGCTCTGATACCAATTTGTAAGGCTCGGTTCCCAGGATGCTTATAGCTGGCCAATCATCGCTCATAAAACATATAGTTACATTAACTTGAAATAAACGTTGCAGCGGAAACATTAGAAACAACATTTTCATTAAAAATGCTTTTGCAAAATAATACAACATTCGTTACACAATTTCATTTGTTCGCATTACAATCCAAAAACATTAAACAAAAGAATGTCATCCAAAATACCAAGTAACTGCCCCGCGCCATCCTCAGCAATGCTCACCTGCCAACTGAAAATGCATAAAAAGTCAGCGTTGCTAAGTGAGTTCTAGTTTTATAATAAAACATACTTTACTTTCTTTCAAATCATACTATACTGTTGTACATGATCACACATCGTACGTACACATAGATAATATCATTATTATCTTCCTAAACTGTTCATCTCTTTATTTCTATAACTCTTTCTTTCTTTGTTAATTTCTTTTTTTAACACTAACCGGATCAGTGTCATCAGGTATACCCCAAACAAACGGGGTACTAGGCCAAAGTTCATAATTGACTTCCATACCGCACATAGCCTGGCACCAACACCGAGGTAAGCGACAAAGATCCCAACTGTATACTACACCTCAAACATTATGCATAATTCGTGTACTAGGCCGAAGATCATAAATGACTTTCATACTACACATAGCCTAGCACCAGCACCGAGATAAGTAATCACTATAAACCAACTGTATAATACACCCGAACACTATGCATAACTCGGGAACTGGGCCGAAGATCATAAATGACTTCCATACCGCACATAGCCTGACACCAGTACCGTGGTGAGTAATCACTATAAACCATGTACCAAATCGTTGGTCAGTCACAAAGACTGGAACCCCTGCGTGTATCCTTAAGGGTTAGCTAAACCATACGTAGTTGAGCTTATGACATTTTAGAGTCGTGCACCTCTGTACATATTGCTTGCAAGCCTTTCTATACTTTCTCTTTTATTAATGCATGCACTCTATCATTATGTTCCTCTTTTCATTATCTTCCTCTTTATGTTACATATACTTTTCATTCATTCATTAACATTCAACGTAAAGCCACGGGAAGATAAACATACATAATAGGAACATTAACATAATGATGCAAATCATCATACATATCAGCATGCGTACATAACATACATCATGCATACCATCATGCATAACATTATACATAACATAATCATCATCATACAATGCCCATCACATCATCTATGACCTCAAAAGTCAACTTACATGAACCCCCGGGAACCTCCCAAGTCAAAGCCTACATCTGCTCTTTTCCCTGAAATTCAGAAAAATAAACTAAGTCTTTATCCGCATTTCCTATTGTTCATCCATATTTCATATGTTCATCCGCATTTCTTTTGTTCATCCGCATTTCTTATGTTCATCCGCATTTCTTATGTTCATCCGCATTTCTTTTACTCATCCGCATTTCCTTTGCTCATCCACATTTCCTTTGTTCATCCGCATTTCCTTTACTCATCCGCATTTCCTCCGGTCGCATGACTTTCATCCACATTAATATGTTGTTCATCCGTATTAACTTGTTCATCCGCATTAACTTGTTCATCCGCATTAACTTGTTCATCCGCATTAACTTGTTCATCCACATTAGCTTGTTCATCTGCATGAACTTATTCATCTGCATTAACTTGTTCATCCGCATTAACTTATTCATCCGCATTAACTTGTTCATCCGCATTAACTTGTTCATCCGCATTAACTTCCAGTCGCACAACTTTCATCTGCATTTCCTCTTGCTCATCCGCATTAGCAAATGCGGATGAGTTAGACTCAAAGGGTCATCCGCATTAGGAACATTTAAGCAGTTATTCTAAAAGTTAGGTGCATGAGCAGCCCCATTCGCACCTAAACATCATATTTCAGTCCCCAAACCTCACCTATCATGCTCTAAGCTTAAATCTTATATTCTAAGCCATAGAAACACAACCATAACATCATAAAACACATACATAGCCCAAAATGAAACCCCACCCACAACATACACACATTCATACATACGGGTATAAAACCAACTTTTATAAAAAGTTCATACATGTATTTCCAACCTCAAAATCAGTTAAAACATATAAAAGAGAGGTTCTAGAACTCACATTTGCAGCTCTTTGGGTAAGACTTCTTCAAACCTGTTTGCAAATTGAGCTCAAACACCTAAAACCCACCAAACACACACAACCGAACACACACAACATACATAAGCACCCAACCGAGGATGAAACCAGTTAGGAACATCTTAAACACATGAATTCTTACCTTGAATTCGATTTCTGCTCTTGTTCTTCTTCGAAATCCGAATTTTTCACTTTCTCTCTCTAAAACATCCAAATGTTGAGTGTGTGTGTAGGCTCAAGGGCGGCCATACCACCTTTATCACCAACTTTTAAACTTTTTATCCTTTTGGACACATTTTACCCTTCAACTTGGGTAAAATATATTTTCTATCTTTTTCTTACTTTATTCTTTTGTTTAAGTCTTTAAAAAAAAATAAACGGGTGTTACAAGTCTACCCCCTTATAAAGGCTTCATCCCCGAAACCTATTGTTCCTCGAACAAACGTGGGTAATGCTATCTCATCTCTTCTTTAGTCTCCCACATAGACTCAGATCCCTTTATGTGCTTCCACTGTACACGCACCGAAGGAACCACTTTATTTCTTAACCTCTTCTCTTACCATCAATGATCGCCACTGGTTGCTCTACATAATTGAGTCGTTCGTCTACCTCGATATCTTCCAGTGGTACAACCATGTCTTCGTCAGCCAAACATTTCCTCAAATGAGATACGTGGAATGTCGGATGAATTCCACTTAACTCATCTGATAACTCCAATCTATAGGCCACCTCTCCTACTCTAGCAATGATTCAGAAAGGCCCTATGTATCTCGAGCTCAACTTGCCTCGCTTTCTAAACCGAATGATACCCTTCCAAGGTGAGACTTTCAACATAACCTTGTCACCCACCTGGAACTCAATTGGACTACGTCGTTTACAACTTCTGTCTATCTTTGGTTACCTATATGAAGGCTTTGATCCTATCCAGTTTCTCAGTCGTAGCCTCGACCACTTCGACGCTCCCTAACTCTTTATGGCCGATATCACCCCAACACATGGGTGTCCTGCATCTCCTACCGCATAGTATCTCATAAGGAGGCATACCGATACTTGCATGATAATTGTTGTTATATGAGAACTCAGCTAACGGTAAGTGGTCATCCTAACTTCCTCCAGAGTCAATGACACATGCCCGAAGCATATCTTCCAGCGTCTGAACCATCCTTTCCGACTGTCCATCTGTCTGAGGATGATAAGCCGTACTAATATGTAACCTCGTCCCAATCACATCGTGGAATTTCTTCCAAAATTTAGATGTAAACCGGGTGTCACGGTCAGACACAATAGACACCGGAACACCATGACGAGTTACAATCTCTTTAATGAAAAGATCCGCCAACCTCTCGGATGAATATGTCTTACAAATCGGTAGGAAGTGGCCACTCTTCGTCAAACGATCGACTATCACCCATATGGCATCATACCCTCGCGCGGTACGTGCCAGCTTCATTATAAAGTCCATGGTGATATGCTCCCACTTCCACTCCGGTATATCCAAAGGTTGGATTTTCCATATGGCTTCTGATGCTCCACCTTCACTTGCGCTTGACCCCATACAAACTTTACATTCTTACGGGTCAACCTAGTCAACGGAGAAGCTATCTTAGAGAAGTCTTGAATGAATCTTTTGTAGTAGCCCGCCAAACCCAAGAAACTACGAATCTCGGATGGCGTCTTTGGTGACTTCCATTGCATCACCGCCTCCACCTTTGTCGGGTCCACCATTATCCCCTCGAGATTTACCATATGACCTAAAAACTGAACCTCACGCAACCAGAATGCGCACTTGAGAATTTGAATACAACTTCTCCCTTCTCAATGTTTTCACACCTCCCGAATGTGCCTAGCATGCTTTTCCTTGCTCTTCGAATAAATCAGAATATCATCAATAAACACAATTACTGATTTATCCAACATCGGCCGACACACTCGATTCATCAAGTCCATAGAAGCAACTGGCGGGTTGGTCAAATCAAATGACATAACGAGGAACTCATAGTGTCCATAATGTGTGTGAGAAGCAGTTTTAGGAATATCTTGCTCCTTCACCTTCAGCTGATGGTAACCCGATCGAAGATCTATCCTTGAGAACCAACTGGCACCTTGAAGCTGATCAAACAAATCATCGATTCTCGGTAACGGGTACCGATTCTTCGTCAACTTGTTCAGCTCACGGTAGTCTATACCCATCCTTATACTACCGTCTTTATTCTTTACGAACAAGACTGAAGCACCCCAAGGAGAGATACTCAGTCTAATGAACCCTTTGTTCAGCAACTCCTGTAGTTGCTCCATCAGTTCCTTCATCTTAGTCAGAGCCAACCAATACGGTGCTTTAGCAATAGGTTGGGCACCTGGTATCAGATCAATCTGAAACTCGATCTCACGGTGAGATGGCACTTGTGGCAAGTCTTCGGGAAATACATCTAGAAAGTCACACACAACCGGTACATCAGACAGTTGTGGTGTTGGCATATCCACATCCTTCACGTAGGCCAAATACGCACTACGATCCCCGCCTCATGCACTTTCCTACTACCGCCATCAAAATCACTTTCGGGATTGGCGTGACTCGATCACCATAGACCGTCACCGAACTCTTATCTGGTGTTGTCATCCGAATCATCTTCTTGCGACACACAATGTTCGCCTCGTAGTCCGCCAATTAATCCATTCCTAGGACTACGTCGAAAGGCGTGTCTATATTCTTACTACTAACAGGCAGTTTAGCACAAAAAGCAGCAGAAATAAAACTTTTACTAGCACTAGAATAAAGTAACACAAAAGTAAGAGTTTGGTTACTAGATACGTACCTAACATGGCATCGGGGTTCGTCCTAGTCCCTTCCTGCATCATCGTGAAGACCTTGTGCTCGCCCTCTGACCTTCAGTTCTGGTCGTCATCTTTGCTCCAGAACTCTCTTCCCTTGGCTTCTTGCAGTCCCTACTTATGTGACCCCTTCCACCACAGTTATAACACTTTACCACCCCACAATATCTTGCCAGATGACCGGGCCTCCCACATTTGAAGCAGAGGTTTGATCCTCACCTATATTCTCTTGTATGCCCTTTAGCACACTTACCACACTTCCTAGTCTCCGCACCAGACGAAGCTACACGCGCCGGTCATCCGTCCCGGCAACCTTAGTGTTTGGAGTGTAACCCCCATGTTCAACCCCTTTCCATTCCAATTCTTGTCGCGGCTACTCTTCTTCTCTACTTCAATCACGGTCGTCTCTTCCCCGCCCTAATTACCTCAGTCACCATAAACGACATAATCGTCTGCATGACCTGTTTAACTCCCTCGACAACAACCTCTTTAAATGAGGTCCTCAGGTTAGCACTATCATCACCGCTTTTCGGGTGATGGGCCTCGGGCTCTTCGAGTGCCATTGCAGTAGCCCTAACCGTGCTTCTCGTGACACGCAGTCCAGCACCACGTCCACCATAACCTTAACCTGACGAAACCTTTGGAGATCTACCACCAGCCATCCACAACACACACTAAAAGATTCAGACACTAACACGGTCATTCAAGGGAACAACTCATTTTATGTCAAGTATAGTAATTCCCTAAATATAGTGGCCAGTTGTGATTAGCCACTTCTTTACTCTTCATACCCCAAGCATTTCCTATCCTGACTACATCAGTATCTAAATCTACAAGCAGCACAGAAACCACATAACATGCGCACGTAATACCGGTTAACATTAAGAAAATACCTGATGGCACGTAGCTACTCGAACTAGCATCACTTCCCCTTCCGTCCCATTTTCAGTTTAAGTTAAGGTTTATTTTGAAATTTTACCCATTTCACTTTAACTTTGGCTCTAATACCAACTTGTAAGGCCTCGTTCCCGGGACGCTTACAGCTGGTCAATCATCAGTCATAAAACATTCAATTACATTAACTTGAAATAAACGTTGTAGCGGAAACAATAAAAATAACATTTTCATTAAAAACAAAATAACACAACATTTGCTACACAATTTCATTTGTTCGCATTACAATCCAAAAACATTAAACAAAAGAATGTCATCCAAAATGCCAAGTAGTTGCGCCGTGCCATCCTCAGCAATGCTCACCTGCCAACTGAAAATGCATTAAAAGTCAGCGTTGCTGAGTGAGTTCTACTTTTATAATAAAATATACTTTACTTTATTTCAAATCATACTGTATCTTTGTACATGATCACACATCGTACGTACACATAGATAATATCATTATTATCTTCCTAAACTGTTCATTAGTTTATTTATGTAACTCTTTCTTTCTTTGTTAATTTCTTTCTTTAACACTAACCGGATCAGTGTTATCAGCTATACCCGAAACAAATGGGGTACATAGCCTGGCACCAACACCGGGGTAAGCGACAAAGATCCCAACTGTATACTACACCTCCAACATTATGCATAATTCGTGTACTGGGCCGAAGATCATAAATGACTTTCATACCGCACATAGCCTGGCACCAGCACCGAGGTAAGTAATCACTATAAACCAACTGTATAATACACCCCCAACATTATGCATAACTCAGGTACTGGGCCGAAGATCGTAAATGACTTCCATACCGCACATAGCCTGAAACCAGTATCGAGGTGAGTAATCACTATAAACTATGTACCAAATCGTTGGTCAGTCACAAAGACCGGAACCCATGCGTGTATCCTTAAGGGTTAGCTAAACCATACGCTGTTGAGCTTACGACATTTTAGAGTCGTGCACCTCTGTACATATCTTGCAAGCCTTTCTGTACCTTCTCTTTTATTAATGCGTGCACTCTATCATTATGTTCCTCTTTTCATTATCTTCCACTTTACGTTACATAATACTTTTCATTCATTCATTAACATTCAACGTAAAGCCACGGGAAGATAAACATACATAACAGGAACATTAACATAATCATGCAAATCATCATACATATCAGCATGCATACATAACATATATCACGCCTACCATCATGCATAACATCATACATAACATCATCATCATCATACAATGCCCATCACATCATTTATGACCTCAAAAGTCAACTTACATGAACCCCCAGGAACCTCCCAAGTCAAAGCCTACATCTGCACTTTTCCCTGAAATTCAGAAAAATAAACTAAGTCTTCATCCGCATTTCCTATTGTTCATCCACATTTCTTATGTTCATTCATATTTCTTTTGTTCATCTGCATTTCTTATGTTCATCCGCATTTCTTATGTTCATTCACATTTCTTTTACACATTCGCATTTCCTTTGCTCATCCACATTTCCTTTGCTCATCCGTATTCCTTTACTCATCCGCATTTCCTCCGGTCGCATAATTTTCATCCACATTAATATGTTGTTCATCCGTATTAACATGTTGTTCATCCGCATTAACTTGTTGTTCATCTGCATTAACTTGTTGTTCATCCGCATTAGCTTGTTCATCCGCATTAACTTGTTCATCCGCATTAGCTTGTTCATCCACATGAACTTATTCATCCTCATTAACTTGTTCATCCGCATTAACTTATTAATCCTCATTAACTTGTTCATCTGTATAACTTGTTCATCCGCATTAACTTCCAGTCGCACAACTTTCATCCATATTTCCTCTTGCTCATCCGCATTAGCAAATGCGGATGAGTTAGACTCAGAGGGTCATCCGCATTAGGAACACTTAAGCAGTTATTCTAAAAGTTAGGTGCATGAGCAGCCCCATTCGCACCTAAACATCATATTTCAGTCCCCAAACCTCACCTATCATGCTCTAAGCTTAAATCTTACATTCTAAGCCATAGAAACACAACCATAACATCATAAAACACATACATAGCCCAAAATGAAACCCCACCCACAACATACACACATTCATACATACGGGTATAAAACCAAGTTTTATAAAAAGTTCATACATGTATTTCCAACCTCAAAATCAGTTAAAACATGTAAAAGAGGGGTTTTAGAACTCACATTTGCAGCTCTTTGGGTAAGACTTCTTTAAACCCTTTTGCAAATTGAGCTCAAACACCTAAAACCCACCAAACACACACAACCGAACACACACAACATACATAAGCACCCAACCGAGGATGAAACCAGTTAGGAACATCTTAAACACATGAATTCTTACCTTGAATTCGATCTTCTGCTCTTGTTCTTCTTCGAAATCCGAATTCTGCACTTTCTCTCTTTAAAACATCCGAATGTTGAGTGTGTGTGTAGGCACAAGGGCGGCCATACCACTTTTATCACCAACTTTTAAACTCTTTGACCTTTTGGACACTTTTTACCCTTCAACTTGGGTAAAATATCTTTTCTTTCTTTTTCTTCACTTTATTCTTTTGTTTGAGTCTTCAAAAAAAACAATCGGGTGTTACACCATGCTAAGGCTTATAGAGTATACATCAGAACTAGAATAGTTGAGGAGTCAGCCAGTGTGACTTTCAATGAGCACACTCCTAGTGTGAAAGACTTTGGTCCGGATTGGTTATTTGATCTTGATTTAATTACCAACTGTTTTAACAAATCTTGTGAGAATGTTTTAGGGTCTACAGATATATTATCTACAGGTGATCCTGATCCAATATTTGAGCTAAGAAGACCTTCAAGATACACATCCTCAGATCTAGTGGTAACAAATCCTGCAAACGAAGCTTCTACCAGCACATCAATGACAAATCTTGCTGATACTTCTAGGGTGCCTGCAAATTCTAGCTTAGAGGCACACAATTCAGAAGGAGCATCAAATATTGGAGAGCATGCTGGTGGTGAGAGTGATCAGGAATTTCTTGATGCTGATAATCACTATATTGATGACAACATCAATGATGTCACACACTCATTGGATCAAGTTAATAAGTGTGCTGATGTGGAGGATGAATATTGCCAAATCTAAATTTCTCTAATTTAGATCTGTCTAAGCAACTTGCTATGATCTCTCAGCTAAGGATCCATAACTCTCACCCTTCCACAAACATCAATGGAGATGTTGATACAGGGATAAGAACAAGAGGACAAACCCACAATGCAAATGTCTGTCTTCACTCTTACTTTTTATCTCAGATAGAGCCAAAGAAAATTGATGAGGCTCTAAAGTATGGAAGTTGGGTTGAGGCTATGCAAGAGAAATTGCTTCAATTCAAGAGGAAAAAGGTTTGGAATGTATGTTTTCTTCCTCAAGGGTAGACTGCTATAGGGACCAAATGGGTATTCAAGAATAAGAAGGATGATAGAGAACTTGTCCTCAAGAACAAGGCAAGACTGGTTGTTCAAGGATATACTCAAGAAGAAGGATTGACTACACTAATGTATTTGCTCCAGTAGCAAGACTTAAGGCTGTTAGGATATTCCTAGCTTTTGCTGCATCCAAGAACTTCAAGGTCTACCAGTTTGATGTCAAGTGTGCTTTTCTTTATAGGGTGATTGATGAAGAGGTGTATGTCAGACAATCACTTGGGTTTGCAGATCCTGATCATCTTGATTATATCTGCAGGCTTGATAAAGCTTTTTATGGGTTGCACCAAGCACCAAGGAAGTGGTATAAGACTCTATCACAGTATCTCTGTCAGCATGGCTACAAGAAGGGTACTATTGATGGAACTATCTTCATTAAAGGAACACGAAATGACATAATGCTAGTTCAGGTATATGTAGATGACATTATCTTTGGATCAACTAATTCAAAGCTCTACAAAGATATTGAAAAGTTGATGAAAGATAGGTTTAAAATGAGTGACATGGGGGGACTCAATTTCTTTCTAGGAATTCAAGTGAATCAAGTTGAAAATGGCATCTTCATAAGTCAGTCAAAGTATGTTCAAGACATACTTAAAAGATTCAACATGACTAATTGTAAGATTGCTAAGACACCCATAGCCAGAAACCACTCCCTTGGACTTGATCTTGAGGGGGAGTGTGTTGATGAGTATCTCTTTAGGGCAATGATTGGGTCTCTTGTCTATCTCAAAGCTAGTAGGCCTGATATCATGTTTGCTACATGTATTTGTGCAAGATATTAAGCCAACCCCAAGATGTCACAGCCAAAAAGAATTCTAAGATATCTTAAAGGTGCTCCATCACTTGGCCTTTGGTATCCAAAGAACTCTCACTTCAATCTATATGCTTATACAGATAGTGACTATGGTGGCTGCAACATGACTGCAAAGTCTACATCAGAGGGATGTCAATTTCTTGGTGGAAGGATAGTCTCTTGGCAATGTAAGAAACAATCTTGTGTATCTGCATCAACTATTGAGGCTGAATACATTGTTGTTGCAAGCTGTTGTGCTCAACTGCTTTGGATTCAAAACTAGATGTTGGAATATGGCTTCAATTTCAAGAAGACTCCCATCCACATTGACAACAATAGTGCTATCTCAATCACAGAGAATCCTGTGTAGCACTCAAGGACAAAGCACATTAATATCAGGTATTATTTGATTAGAGATAACTTTGAGAAGGGATTAATCAAACTAGTCAAAGTTAACACAAATGAACAATATGTTGATCTGTTCATCAAAGCTTTTGATGAACAAAGATTCAAATATCTTGTATCAGCTATTGGGATGATTAACTTTGAGTAGCTTTTCTTAAAAACTTAATCATACTATTTCTAAAACCTGTGTATCCTAAGCTGTCTATTTTATCATCTTCATAAGCCCTTGTTCTCTTTCGAAGTAAAATCCTTTTAAAACACGTTCCTTAGATTTTTGAAATTTTTGATCTCTTTGTCATTCGGAAGATTTAAAATTACCTTCGGAAGAAACTTATGTCTTAGCAAACAAATATCTACTTAAGTAGTTTTACCTTTGGAAGAAATTTCTAAAATATCTTCTGAAGCTTAAAATCAACTTAAGTACTTGTATGTTTTATAAGAACAAATTTTCTTCCGAAATCAATTTTCTTTCGGAAGTTTTTATTCTTCTTAGAATAAACACTCTGAGTTCTAAAATCTCTTCTGAAGCAAAATTCTCAAAAATATTTGAAATATCTTCCGAAGTCAATTTGCCTTCTGAAGCTTTCCTTCAAGAACTTCCGAAGCAAAATAACCTTCGGAAGATTTCTCGACTTCCAAGAAAACTACTTTTTGGGCAAAAAGAAAACTACCTTTCCAGAGGTGGGGCCGACTTCGAGATTTCAAAGTTTATCCTTTTTCATTAAATTTGTCTTAGATCCTTTTCACATATAAACGCAACGATTCCTCCCTCTTTCACTATCTTCTTCATTTGCATTATTCCTCTGACCTAAATTCTCCCGAACCGCCTTTATTCTTCATCTTCTTTCACCCTTAAGCTTCTCAAAATGGCTAATCTCTCAAAAACAACCCTGATTTGTCCATGCAACTTCACAGGCAACCCAACCAGGTTGCTCTGTTGAACTCTGAGAAAGATGATAGTTTCTTAGAGATTTGCCATTTTTTGGCTTTGTCAAACTATTTCACATCCCTCACCATTGATCCTACTCTCTATGAGGATTACTTGCTTGAATTTTGGAAGACCTGTCAAGATGTCATTATGGACGGGGAGAAGGCATTGTCTGCCATAATGTAGGGGAGTACAATCTTTATCACTCCGGCCATCATCAACAATCATCTTTAGCTGGATGATGAAGAAGGTGAGTTGTTTTTCCTAAAGGTGGTTGTCAATCATTCCTTTGAGAAGATGGGCTATGAGGGAGATTTCTCTGTAAAGACCTTTAGGAAAGGGAAGGTCTCATCCCAGTTGAAATATATGCTTCATGTGGTTATCCACAACTTGTCCAATAAGCATGGAGGGTGGGACCAGATTCCTAAGGGTCTCTCCTTCATAGTGCATGGAATGGTTCAGGGGGTTAAGTTTAGGTACTCTCAGTTTGTTTATACCAATTTATTTGCTAACTTGGACTCCTTGGAGTATTACATGTTTCCTAAATATGTTCAATACATTCTCAACTATGAACTGGGCTAACAGTTGAGGGAAACAGGTAATATTCTTAAATTGGGACGGATGAAGCCGGACATCTTTAAAATCTTGAAGAAGCCAACTGTAGGCTTCTCAGGGGTAGAAACAGCCTTTGTCCCCAAAATGTTAGAGCTCATTGCTCAAGGTGACAACCTAGCAAACAAGTTAGTGTTGAACCCACACATTCTACCTCCCAACCACCAAAAATACCTCAAATCATCCCCCCACACCTACAAATGAAAATCCAAATGAACCCCTGCTCAAGCTTTTGAGTCTGTGTAGGCCCCATACACTTATCCATAGAGAAGGAAGTGGATACTAGAGCTTCCATTTCTCCTGAGGAGCAAACCACTCCCATCTCTTCAAGGATTAGTGTAAGGTTCCCCATGCTCAGCCTGATAAGCTCATAAGCTCAACTGCCTTAAGCCTTCACTTTGAGTCTCAACACTCAGATGAACAACCTTCAGAGGACAGTTACCATCCCCAACCTTTAGACTTAAACCACCCAATTTCTAACCTTGACTTATATACGATGAAGACTTAGGTTTCGGTGAGTACCATGAGTCTCCTTACTCTCCCCTACTCACAAAGAGATGAGCGCTCCTGAGTCACCTATGTCTAGCCCACATCAGTCACCTATTACTGAGGTGGATCCTTCTTAAACTATTCAGGAATCCATATGGAAGAGGCTCTCACTTCAGCAAGTGATTACATCATTCAGACCTCAACCATGGCAACTTAGCCCACTAATACTTCACTGAAGTTGTCATCAAGCAGAGGAAAACCAACAGCCAAGAACTGTAGGCTGGTGGTGAGAGAGAAGACCTTGGTCCAATTCTCTCATCCTCCAATGATTCTTCTAATGAAGATGAGGGGAATCTGAGACTAAGGGTGCAAACTATAAAAAACATGCACCTATCTAGTCTCCAAGGTTAGTCACCTTGAATATCAGGTGACTACCTTGCAAAACAGGGTCAATGATCAACAACTTGAGATATCTTATCTCAAGCACAAACTAGATGGGAGACCTTTAAGAAGAGCTCAACCAGGAACACAAGAACTTATGAATGTGGTTGATCTAACCTCTAGCTCACCTATGCAAGTGGGTGATGCTACCAAAAAAGGGGAGAAAGTCATCACAAACACAGAACCTGGGAGTTCCTCATAGAGAATGGACATTGAGGACTCACTATATTCATTTACAACTGTCCATACTCAGCAAATTCCTTAAGTTTACATTATGTGAACTCTATAGACTCCTTCATTCGGAGTCTTATTTAGCAATACCAGGGTAGTGTCATCTCCACCTCAGGAACTTTCAACTACATCATAGGTTGGATGTATGATGCAAACAGGATAGTCGTTATCCTTCAAACAGTTCAAGGGCAACACAAAGTCTTAATTTTTCAGACTTTGAACTACTATGAATGTCTTGACCTTGTCAACATGCCACTTGTCAATCCAAGCCAATATAGACAAGCTGATAGGCTGGCACAAAGGATTTATGATAGAATTACTAAAGAGTTTAGTCTAAGAAGGAGACAAAGGCAATTAGGTAATACTATTAGTCAACTGGGTGTTGAGGCAAACCTTAACATTAGCTTCGAAGGGGAAACCTTGATTGAAAGCCCAGTGGTAGAGCTTGAGAGCCCTGTCACACCTACAACTACTTCATCAATTCATTCTCTCAGTGAAGCACCTGCTGGTGAAGGTGTATCACAACTCTCTCTGGCCAGAGCTTGGAAGCTACACCAGCAATGAAGACCAAAGCTCTCTTCACCCTGAGTCATAAAGGTCTGTGAGTGACAAAGGGAAAAGGTAAATGACTCCTGAGGAGATTAAGGAGGAAGAGAAGCTAAGGGGAAAAAGTTCCTTTGGTCTGCAAAATTCATGGTAGCTGCAATCAGGACTGCCCACACACCAAACAATGAGTTAAGGGCAGTCAGGATTACTTACCCGAAAACTAGAAACTATGATATTGATGAGATTATATCTCTCCCATTAGAGGAACTTAATGAACTGGCTAACATGGAATTGTCAAGAGAGAAGAAATAAGCAGAGGATGCAGAGATACTTCTTTAAATCAAAGAGGAGAATAGACAAAAGAGATTATACAAGAATGTTTCCACTCCCTGCCTAGTTCAAGAAAGTCCTGCATAAGAGGTTGTGGCTCCACAAGAACCTCAGGTAGACAAAGAAACTGATAGGATCAATATGACCAACTATCTGAGTGCCACAGGTCTTTATCAGGAATTTGCACTTCTTCCCTTGTCCTTTGAGTGCATAGAGTTTGAGTATCTCAAACAGCTTGAGCTTCAAGTACTCAAAAAACAAAAGGCCACAAAAAGAAAGATGATGGAAGATGTTGCAAGGTCAAGAGCCATCATCCAGAAGAGCATGAAGAAGTCCGTCGATAAACAAAGGATAATAAGCTTCTTGAAGTTGTATGGATTCTCTGGAAGGAGACTTGGCCCTATGTCACTATCAACAATGGATGAGATCATTAGGGTGATCAAGCAGAAGATCAAAAGAGGAGAACTTGTTGGCTTACACTCCCACCAAGTCAGGTCCCTCAAGAAGTGGAGGTTAAGGTTAAACCTTTTGAGACAACACAACCTGGACCTCCTACTGAGCCTCAGCAAGCTTCATATTCTTATCCATAGCCGGGTCAAACTCCCTCTCCTTCTGAACTTGTGAGGGAGGACCACCCCAACTGAGCAAGAC
>CM046446.1:16249003-16271503 GCA_025506515.1 Flaveria trinervia
TACCCCATCCATGAGATTTACTTCCCAACTATGAGTCTGTATGACTCCCTTGTATAGGCCTCAAGGAAGGTTACTTGTTCCTCCATGGTAAGCTCTTCTGCTCCTCCTTTAAAAAGTGATTCTGGCCCATAATACTCAGATAGGTATTGACCTGCCTCCCATTTTTGAGTTCCACAGTTGTTATTACTCTATAAGCAAATTCATCTGGGTGATTACCCTCTAAGAACAACTGGAGCTCATTCTTTCTAACTTCCTCAAGCCTCCTATACACTAACCCGTTGTTCACCATTTTATTCTCCAGCATCTTTTGTGGGGTCAGTTTAGCTTTATAGTCTTTCTTGAAGTTATCTAGGATTTCCCAGGGTGATAATACAAAGACCAGTGAGATCACTTCATCTACAATCTTCTTTACTGGCCAATGTATCTCTATGGAATGTTTTTCTTTTGAATCCTATGAGACACCCTAGGATCAGGCCAATCCTCACTCTCTCCTTTTGATATTGAAAGGTATGTTTGAGAGTGTATAACCTGAGAGCATGCTTCTTCATGTTGATGATTGAAGATGTGGCAGCATATGCTTTGTCAACTCTTCTCAACAGTTCCTCATCATGTTGTTTGTGAAGCTCTTCTTTTTCTAACTTCACTTTCACAGTTTGCCTTTGAGACTCAGGAGTAACTGTTGGAAGGTGACTTGTGGCCTTAGGCAACTGTATAATAGCTGAGATTGGCATCCTATCTTCATCTTCATCATTATCTTCTTCATCTTCTTCTAGCCTCAGTACCCTTCTCTTCCTCTTCTAGGGTACATCATCGGCTATTGGTTTTGAGGGTAAGGGAATTGGTTTGGTGGGTTTTGGTTGTGGTGGTTTTGGGGTAAAGGGATTGTTTTAGTGGGTTTTTGTTTTGGTGATTTTGGTGTGGGAATTTTGACAGGCTGTTCTAGCATTTTGGATGTGAGTGCGGCTTTAGATTGCTTGACTAGTTCAGTCCTGCTCCCAGCACCAGCTTCATTTAAGGCTTCAATAACCAATCCTTTGGTATATACGTCAGACGAACAGATCTTGGTGGTTATTGCCAAGATGTTGTCCCTGGACCATGCCTTGATTTCAATCAATGATCTACCAAGATACTTAGCTATGAACCTGATCATGATTTCCAGCCTTTCCCTTTCCAACACATCATAACTTGCCCATCTAGCTTGGATTTCTTCAATCTCCAATCTTCTAATTTCTGAGTCAAGTTTTTCAGTGTCATGACCTTGCCTAAACAACTGATCAATAATGTTATCCATTGATCGGCTGTGTTCGGCATCAGCCTCCTTCACCATTGTCTCCAAGTCAGTGTCCTTTTCATTCTTCCTTTTCTTGTATGTGACATGAAAGTCTTTAGTACTTTCAGTCACTTCTCCATGTCAGCTTCCTTCTCCTTCTCCTTCTCAGTCTCTTTCCTATCTGCAATCCTCTTTCTTTTTGCTTCACTGACTGAATCTCCCCTTTTTGGTTGCATTGGTTGCAAGGGTTTGATTGTCAGAAAGCCTTTTGCTCACAACATCCTCTATCAAGGGTTGTATAACTGAGGGAAGCCTCTCATCAAGGGTTTTAATCACTATTCAATGATAATTGGTGTGATGAGAGGTAAGGAATTTTGAAAGATAGCAGCTATTTGCTTAGGGGGGTTCTGTCCCTGAGAAATAGTGCCAGAAGCAGATGCAGGTGGGTGAGTGTTTTGGAGTGGCTCTGTGTATGGGAGACCTTCAGAGGAAGGTGCCATCTGTGGGGTTTGAGGGGTAGATGGTCTTTGATCCTGAGAAATTTTGGCAAGCAGCTCTTTGAGTCTGCTCACCTCATCCTCTAGGATGGTGTTTTGGGCTAAAACATCATAAAAGAGCCTAGATCATCATCAGTGTTTACTGAATCACCTGACCTCCTGATAGAATCAGGATGAACATGCTCTGAGTGTAGATCAGTAGTAGCATGTGCCCCTTGGTCTTGGTACTGGGGACTTCCTGCCTCAGGACTATGTCCTTCATTAGCAGTTGCCTCTGGTGAGGTCTTATGAATGTTACCAACTTCATCCTGATCATATGCTGAAGCAGGAGAAGTGGCAGCCTCACCAGAAGTTCCAATCTCCTTTTCTACACTTGGAGATGGAACATTGTAACCCCTGTGTTGTGGGTTATCAGAAGCACTTTGGTCCTCCCCCTCAATGGTTGAGGTATTGCCAGTTGGAATTGGTTTCTGGGGAGGGGGTGAGGAGTGCAACTGACTCAGCACTTGTGCAACAATAAGTGTAGGACTTGGAGGGGCGGTTGCATGTGGAGATTGGGTAGAAACAGATTGCACCTGGGGTGAGTGGTGCACTTCAATGGTAACCCTCTCAATTGAGATAGGTTCCAGTAATGTGGGATCCCCAATATTGGTTACAACAGGATCATGTTGAGAGGATACCTGTGCGGCTTTGGCAGGTTGAGTCTTTGACATAACTGGGGGGTTAAAACTAGTATGTGTGTCCTGTGTTGTGGTACAGGGGCATCCTCAGGGGACTCATCTCCCTGAGTAGCCTTTTTTGGCTTTTTGGATTTTGGTTTGGTGGGGACTTTGGATTTAGAGGTGGTGGGTGTGGGTTCCAGCTGCGTGGGTTTTCGCAGCTTGGCTGCCTATTTGAGTGATTGGTCTGAGTTGTGCCTGGAGTATACCTCAGGCAATACAGCCATGGAAGGGACTCCAAGGCCAACAAGTCCTTCAGCTTTCAGCTGGTTCTCTATGATGGCCATGATGAACCGAAGATATAATATCCATCGGTTAGCAATAGGTTTTGAGGCCATATCCTTAAGTTGAAGAAATATTATTTTAGAAAAATTAAAGTTTTGTTGCTCAAGGATAGAGAATAATACCTGCTGCCACCTGGTCGACATTTGATCCCAAGAAGAAGTCTTAAGAGCTAAGCATACATTCACCATATGAAAAATAAGGCGTTATGCATCATGGAAATGTTTCTTCAGGATGGTAGAGGCGCTAAGGTTACCCTGGTATCCATGGTCGGCAAAGGATAGATAAGTGGTGCCCTTTGGATACCCAACGGGGAAAGTGGCATCATCCAGTTGTAGGGTTTGGCGAAGGATTACCGGAGTGATGACCACCTGTCGGTTGTTGACGAACGACTGGAGAGAGTCGGTGTTATTCTCCCCAGTGATAAGGCTGACGTTCGTCCAGAACTGATGGAGGGATTCAGCATGAATGGTAGGATTTAGAAGGAAAGCCGTTTTGTAGGGAGAATGGACCATTAGATCAATGGCATTATCAAACTTTGTCCAGAATGGTGATTTGGTAAGGTAGGCAACACAGTTGTGTCGTGGTTAAGCTTCATGGTCACCATTAATGTGAGAGAAGATTTGAGGTTTTGAACGTTAGGTTTGGAGATAATGAAGCTCTGTAAGATTGGGTATTTATAGGGTAAGGGTTAGAAAACAACTGAAGGTTAGGTGGTAATCATCAGTAGTTTTAAACGACTGATGACATGGTATTACCCTTTCAGAGGTTGAAACAACTGAAGTCTTGGTTTTAGGCATCAGCAGTTATAAAACTACTGAAAACCATGGTTTTGGCTTCAGATGTTTGAAAACAACTGAAGACTTGGTTTTAGTCATCAGTAGTTATGAAACTACTGAAAACCTTGGTTTTGTCTTCAGGTGTTGTAAACAACTGATAACTTGGTTTTAGTCAGCAGTAGTTGTAAAACTACTGAAGACATGGTTTTGTCATCAGTTGTTGTAAACAGCTGAGGACTTGGTGTAGTCATCAGTAGTGTGAAACTACTGAGGACATGGTTTTGTCATCAGCTATTTAGGGTGAAACAGCAGTTGTAGAAACAACTGAAGAGAAAATTCTCATCAGTAGTTTTCGTCAATTCTTAGCCTTTCTGCTGTTTATACTGTCCTCAACACTTACTCAACAGTCTTTTTGTTGTTTTCAGTTGTTTCATAGGACATCAGTACTTGAGGCTGTTTTTACTGATATCAGTAGTTATAACTACATCAGTAGTTGTAACTTGATCAGTTGTTTTAACAGAATCAGTACTATATGTGATATGGTTATAATGATCATCAGTACTTATTACTGAGATCATCAGTAGTCATCACTTATTCTAGCTGCAGCATACCAAGCCTTAACACTAGGTTGGGAAAGTGAACTATCCAACGGCTTAGTAAAAATGTCTGCAAGGTCATCAGCACTAGGCACCAACTTTGGATCAATCAGACCTTTTTCAAAACAGTCCTGTTGATACATGTATGTCCCTAGATCATGATATGTGATGTAATAGATCTTGTTTGGTATGATTAATGAAATGATATAATAGGTTGTTAGTTATAATGTTTAATGTTTCATTAATGTGTCGACATTGAATTGCTTAATTAGGTTGGTGATGGCTTGATTGATTACATATAATGTTACTAATTAATACATTCAAACATAATATAATGAAGTTATCATGCGAATGGCCCATGCGAATGGACCATAAGCATGAACACCTCATACGAATGACTCAGTCGCACGACTGAACCAGGAGACTGGATCAGTCGTACGATTGTAACATAAGATGGCTCAGTCGCACGACTGAACACTCAGTTGTACGAATGAATCAACCGCATGGTTCAATCGCACGACTGAACCAAACTAATGGTTCAGTCGCACGATTGAATAATACCAACCTATAAATACAACTCAATTCGTGAAAAAGAAGGACTCTCGATTATTCACGATTCCAGACGTACCCTAGCCGTCCAGAAAACTCTCAATTCGTTCTCCAAGTTCATAGAACACATTAGATCGATTCCCAATCGATTTCTAACGTTAGTTTCAATTCTTGATTGATTCTTCGTGTGTTCTCACTGATTGGATCGCCAATCAAATAGGATTCCGCACTATTTGATCTGGTTTACACGTTAATCTCTAGGTATTTCGGTCAAATACCAGGTCCTAACAAGTGGTATCAGAGCTTTGACTCTTGATTACGTGTTGATTCAATCAAGATTGCATAAAAGTTTGTGTTTTTGCACTAAAAACGCAATCTTTGGCATCAAAAGTGATCTTGGAAGTTCCCTGCTCATCGAAGTTTGGTTTCTACGGACTTAGGCGATTAGAACTTGTGAAATTTCGAATCTTTACGGCTAAAACCCGTCAAACCTAGAAATTTTCGCAAAACAGCGGCTTCAGTCGCACGAGTGACTCATTCGCACGACTGGACTCCATTCGCATTGCTCATACGCACGATTGGACCTAGTCGCACCCTCATTCGGCCGACTGAACCGTTCATTCGCATAGCTCATACGCACCAGATTCATTCGCACGACTGAACCAATCGCCCAGTTCAACCGCACGATTGAACCAGTCGCAGAGTTTATACACACGATTAGATCATTCGCATCCTTCAATCGCATCAGTGAATGTTTGTTTGATTAGATTCTAAGTTTATTAGTCATGGAAGATCAGATGTCAGCCTTTACTGCTGGGAAGGACTCAAGGATACAGAACCTGCTGTTGCTTGAGAGTGAGGTGGGGAATCACAATAAACCACCAAAGCTTTTGACTTTAGATGAGTTTCCCCACTGGAAACAACGTTTTGAGATCTACCTTAATGGAGTAGATCCTAATCTGTGGGAAGCCATTGAGATCGGTATAGTACACCGGTGGGAGCTGATGGAGTTAAGCTAACGTTAAGCGGGATGGCAGACGCACAGAAAGTAAAGTACAATGCAGAGAAAAGAGTTTATGCGTTGATCACTCAGTCTATCCCCAAAGACATATTCCACCAGTATTCAGAGAACAAGCACTCCAAGAAACTGTGGGATGAGCTAGAGAAGAGATATGATGGGAATGCGTCATTGAAGGCAATCAAGGCAAAGAAGTTAAAGAAGGAATTCGATAACTTCACATCGATTGGTACTGAAAGTTTAGATGAAGTCATAGACAGATTCTACCACTTGATGAGCGAATTGCATACACATGGAGTGGAAACGACTATGGAAGAGAAAGTAAGCAACTTCACAGACGGATTGCCTGATAAGTGGGCTACATTCGTGTCTAACCTGAGACAGAATGGAATTCTTGTAAAGCTGGATATAAATGACTTCATTCTTAAGTTGCGAGAAGAAGCACTAAGGATGAAGTATAGAGCTCAGAAGTCTTCGTACACACAAAATCCAGCTTTATACAACGCCACGCCTCAAGCTAAGACATCTGGAGCACCACTCCAGACTGCTTTTGTGTCTAGCTCGTCAGGTCCTTCACATGTTTCTCCTTCTGGATCAAACATGTCTGGGTCGTCATGTACCCATTATATTGGATCAGAAGCAAGTGCTACCAAACTGAAGATCGAGAACCTCGGTAATGTGACCGTAGAAGTAGCTCGAGAGCATATGGATCTTTTAGCAGCAGTGGTTCATTCATATGATGGACTTGTTGCCGGGAAGATTGGAAACTGCCATCTGGCAGATGAGGACTACGAGCAGGTGGATGAAATGGAGCTTGAGAGGATGGATATAATGTGGGCCTTAGCTAGCGCTGTCCGAAGGGCGAAGAAGTTTGTTAAGAAGACTGGACAGAACTTGATAGCTACTAAGGATACCACATTTGGCTTTGACAAGAACAAAGTGACCTGCTTCAACTGTGGAGAGAAGGGGCACTTCAAAATAGAATGTGTCAAGCCAAAGAAGACGGGTAATGGGAACCCGTTCTCGTCCTTTACTCGCCAAGACAAGCAAGCCTCCAGTTCTACTTCATCAAACAAGGATCCAAAAGCCTTGACTGCATGATGATGAAGGACAGGATTGGAGTTTTAGGTTTGTCTCACCAGGAGAATCTAACATTGCCAGTGTTGAGGATATTGATGATGATTCTGCGAGTGAAGGTGATCTAGCAGTTGAGATAGCAATGTCACATAGTGAAGAAACAACTGCAGCCGAGGTCAGTTACAAGCCAATGAGGAGATTTCCACGTCAGAGACAGAAAAGTCAGAATCACCAAAACCAGAGACATCTGATGCTGCACTGATGGCTAACTCTTCTGAACCAACTCAGGTAAGTACTACTGACCAAATGTTTAATAATCATGCTTGTTCTGATTGTGATACTTTTAGGAATAGCATAGATGAAAATTTTGCTAGGTTATTAGATCATAATGATAACTTAGTAAAAGATTTACGTCTGTGCACTGAGGCTAATAGAGTACTAAAACAAAATGAGCATAGTTATAAAGAAAAAATAGACCTATTGACTAAACAACTTAGGGAAACCGAAGTAATGGCCTTTAACCAAGCAAATGACATTAGGTACTATCTAAACTCCCTAGAAGACACTAAGAAACAAAAGGCAGTTCTAGAAGTAGAAGTAAATTCACTAAAACAAAAACTGCATAGTTGGACTAGTTCGTCGCACATAGTCCAACACTTAGTAAAAGAAAGGAACAACGGGGAGGGACTGGGCTACAAAGTGGTTCCACCACCACCTGAGACCTTGATGAACACTAAGTCTAGACCTTTAAGTAGTAATCCCATCAAGGATCATGTAGTGTCTACTCCTCTTGTGAGTGATCCAGATTCCCTATGTTCATCTATTGACACTGGAAACAAACAAAAGGAGACCACTTCAAAGGCAAAGGGTAAATTGCCTTGTGTTAATCTGGAAAAGAAATTTGAAAAGGTTAACTTAAAGTCAAGTTCTAACAAAGTCAAATCAGAACCTAAAAGGACTTCAAATGTTACTTTCTCACATGCTTCAAGTCAAAAACCAGTTAACCAAAAAGTGGAACATGTTAAACAGGTTAAAACAGTAAATTTTGTTAAACCAGAGAAAACATCAAACATACAAGAGTGAAAACCTAAGTGATTGATGTTACTAGAGTGTCACGCACTTCTCCACAAGAAAGTCTACTCATAAAGTTGATAGCAGGTCATGCTACAACTGTGGAGAATGTGGACACATTGCTTCCTATTGTCCTTTCTATCAGACACCTAGGAAGAAGATTGATCTTTAGGACTCTAGACCTAGGTCTTCTAAGAGGAGTTCTCTAACTCCACCTAGAAGAGCTAGTGAACCTAAAGTCCAACCTATAAGCCAGACGACTGTTTATCATAAACAGGCATTGCACAAATCTGGCTTATGGAAAGAAAAGTCAACCTACGTGTCTGATACTGATGACAAGAGGAACCTGAGCTACCCTCACCCTCTAAGGGTCAATGGGTGGAGTTTATGATGTGTGATGCCTCTGGGAAACCCAAGACAGTAAAAGCTTGGGTTCCTAACCTAAACTAATTCATTTACTTGTATGTGCAGGGTGTTCGATACAGTGCTGAGACTAACACGTGGATTATAGACAGCGGAGCATCCAGGCACATGACAGGAAATAGAGCCCTTTTATCAAACGTCAAACAAATAAAAGGAGGGCATGTTTCCTTTGCAGGAAACAAAGGAGGCTATATCACAGCTCAGGGAGAAGTGGGAAATCAGAAAATTAAGTTTGATAAGGTGAACTACGTTCAACAACTTCAGAACAACTTACTTTCTGTTTCCCAAATCTGTGATAAAGGATTTAAAGTCATCTTCGACAACAAGAAGTGTTACGTGCTGAAGAAAGAATATATGATCCCAGAGGACCAATTTCTAATGACTGCTTCAAGATATAAAGACCTTTATGTCTTGGATCTGTCAACAGCTGCTACAACGGATCATGAGGTTCAGTGCTTTCTATCTAAAGCTACTGAGAAGGATTCAATCTCCTGGCATAGGAGAATGGGACACATTAGTCAAAGGAAGATGAATCATTTGATTCAGAAGGATTTAGTGAGAGGAGTAAATGTCAAGAACTTCCAACTACCTGACTTGTGTGTAGCTTGCAAGAAAGGCAAACAGACAAAGAAGTCTTATAAGGAAAAGAAAGTTCATTCAATAGAACTTCCTCTTGAGCTTCTTCACATGGATCTGTTGGTCCAGTTAGTACAAGGAGCATTGCAGACGACGTGTACTGTTTTGTGGTCAATGATGACTACTCAAGGTTCACTTGGGTAATGTTTCTGAAATCCAAATCAGAAACATTGGAGACATTCAAGGAATTAGTAACCACACTGGAATCTCTCTACAAGCTAAAAGTTAGTCAAGTACGCTCAGACAACGAGACAGAATTCAAGAATCAAGGGATGGAGGCATACTGCAAGGAAAAGGGAATTGTGCATCAATTCACTTCTGCTTACACACCTCAGATGAATGGCGTTGCTGAGAGAAAGAACAGGAGTTTGATAGAGACAGCACGGACTATGCTGGCAGACTCGAAACTGCCTATCCAATTCTGGAATGAGGCGGTGGCAAATGCGTGTTATACACTGAATCGAGTCCTAATAGTCAAGCGCCACGGAAAGACATGTTATGAGCTACTACAAAGACACAAACCGAATTTGGAGTATCTTGAACCTTTTAGCGCGCCGTGTACACTTCTGAAGAAGACACAAGAAGGCAAATTCAGCGAGAAGGCAGATGAAGGAATTTTTCTAGGATACAACATACCGAACAAGCAAGTTTACAATAATTCAACGGGTCTTGTAGAAGTGTGGTGTAATGTCGACGTTCAGAGATATACCACACCCCTACAGGCAAAGGACCTGCATACTTCTTCGATTATGATGGATTCTTCAAGTCCTTCAACATCCCTCTCTCTCCCTCGGGTGATGAGTTAGTTACTAGGATGATGTATGATATTCTAAATACACCATCTAGCACACAAGGAGAATCATCTACTCAGTCAGGGGGGGTAGTCGATGACAGTGACTCCTCCTCTGAAGATGAAACTGAAGCAGATGACCAAAACAGTCAGGAGGAACAGGTTCCAGTACCTGAAAGTCCACAAGCATCCATGAGTGATGCACCTTCGACTTCGGAACCTCAAACTCCGTCTTCCTCAGATGCAGAACAAAATGTTCACAATCTTGGTTCGGAGGTGGTTGTGCTACTACTCCAGGATCACGACTAAACGTCTATCATCCCCTTGATAATGTTATTGGGGATGTCAGATCAGGAGTACAAACCCGAAATCAGCTATACTCAGTTGATTACGCCTCAGTTATGGAGAAAGGTTACATTCATGATGGTGCTTATCGATGTTTTGTTTCGCAGGTTGAGCCAAAATATGTCAGTGAAGCACTAAATGATGAGGCGTGGGTGAGTGCCATGCAAGAAGAACTTCTGCAGTTTAAGAAGTTAGGTGTATGGACTCTGGTTGATAGACCTAAAGTGCCAAAGTCATTGGCACCAAATGAGTACTAAAATGCAAGAAGGATGACCAAGGAGTCATTATCAGGAACAAAGTTCGACTGGTGGTTCAAGGTTTTCGCCAAGTCGAGGGGATTGACTATAATGAGGTGTTCACCCGTAGCAAGGATGGAAGCTATTCGTATCTTCCTTGCCTATGCATCATACATGAAGATTAAAGTCTACCAATTAGATGTGAAGAGTGCATTCCTTCATGGGGAAATCAGGGAAACAGTCTATGTAAGTCAACCCGAGGGATTTGAAGACCCTTATCATCGGGATAGAGTTTACAAGCTCGACAAAGCTTTATATGGGCTTCATCAAGCTCCTCAAGCTTGGTATGAGAAACTCTCGACTCATCTTGTGAAACACGGCTTTCGCAGGGGAGTCATTGACTGTACACTGTTTATTAAAGAAAAGGATGGCGACCTACTGCTTGTACAGATATATGTTGATGACATAATCTTCGGGTCAAAGAACGAAGAGTTATGCAAAGAGTTTGAAGCAGTGATGAAGAAAGAGTTTGAGATGAGTGCTATAGGGGAGATGAAGTTCTTTCTGGGTTACAGGTGGATCAAACACCTAATGGGATCTTTCTACATCAGACCAAGTATGTAGGAGAGATTCTCAGTCGCTTTGACATGGAGAATGCTTCTGCTGCTGGGACTCCACTTGCCACGAATCATGATATAGCACCTGATGATAATGGAGATCTTGTAGATGCCACTATGTACCGAGGAATGATTGGATCCCTCATGTATCTCACTACCTCAAGACCTGATATATGTATGCTACATCTATGTTCTAGATATCAGGCTAAACCAAAGGTCAACCATCTGATCGGGGTCAAGAGGATTTTTCGCTATCTGAAGGTACACCCACACTTGGATTGTGGTATCCTCATGATGATGACTTTGAGCTTACCACGTATAGTGACTCGGATTACGGGGGATGCAAGATGAACTACAAGTCTACATCAGCGGGGTGTCAATTCTTTGGGAGAAGATTAGTTACCTGGCAGTGTAAGAAGCAACATCGGTTGCATTGTCAACCTGTGAAGCCGAATATGTTGCTGCTGCAAGTTGCTGTTCACAAATCATTTGGATTCAACAGCAAATGCGGGATTACGGTTTAAAATTCTCATCTACTCCTATTTTCGTTGATAACTCTGCTACAATTGCAATAACTAAAAATCCGGTTCAACATCCTAAGACCAAACACATCGGTATTAAATACCACTTCATAAGAGACTGTTTTGAAAAGAACTTAATTGATGTGGTTAAAATTAAAACTGATTTTCAATGCGCTGACCTCTATACTAAAGCCTTTGATAAACCACGTTTTCAATATTTGCTAGAGGTCAACGGCGTTAAAAAGAAAAATGAGGTAATTCCTGATGATAATAATGTGTAGTCCGATGTAGTTTAGTTAAAGTTTATTTTATTTTATGTTATTTGTTTTATTTTCGTCTGTTATATTTAAACTCATGTTATTTTGCTGTTTATTAAATCCAAAAATAATTACACCAGAAATGATTTTAGTATTTTAGGGGGAGAATATGTCAGCAAGTTAACATTATAAAAAAAATAAAAAATAAAAAATAAAATGAGGAGAAGGGGTAACTAGCTGAAATAAGGTAGATTGTGTCTGTGATACCGATTCAAACCCTTTGGAATATGATAGTACACAGGAACAAGTCAAGGGGGACTTTAAAATCCTAATTTAGAAAAGATGAAAAAAATTCAAAGTATAAGTCTGTGTAGTCTAAGCAATATAAAAGGGAAGATGATAGAAAAACTGGTAACTCCTAAGGTAACACAATGAGAGTAGACCTAGAGGTTGCTAGACCACAATTGATATGTCGGTAGATTCAACACAATAGATGATTAGACCGGACTGGTGATCTCAAGATCAAACTAAGTTGTTCAACTGACTGTGGGCTTCCATCTTATCACTGGTTAACACAATCGATAATATTCCAATAAGGGGTAATGAGCAAGTAAACGCCACAAATGTGTGCGGTTGACCATAAATAGAGCAAAGCACGGAAAAAAAAGAAAGAAAAATGCTATCAAGCTAATGACCTATGTTGTTGGTGCATTTGGTGCAAAATAAAAGCTGCTCTAACAAGGAGATAGGTTGTGTGCCTCTCTGTTGTGCGATGGCACTGACCTGAGGATAAGCATAACCTAGATATTCTAGAATTCATTGTTGTTTGCCGCCTCTTTGCTATGCGATGGCACTGACCTGAGGACTGGTTTCTCTATGAAAGATCTACGAATAGTCTCTTCTTGTAACAATACCCTAGACCGCTCAAAAGCTCCTGAGGATGTTGATTACCATATAAGTGTGGGATCCACAAATGTTCGTTGAATTAAATAAACCAAAAACAATCACCGGTTTGAGTTAAGAGTCTGTGTATGGATTTAAGTGGACAAACATATTGACAATCATTGTGGCTGCAATTCTTGAAAGTTCAAATCAATGTGGTAATCTAAGAGTTCCAGTATGATTCCCTAAAGCTGCTGATGACTCTGGATAACACCAAGAATTGAGCATCGAAAGATTTTGATAACAAGTCCCAAATAATTTGATGTTCCTGTATGATTCCAAAATTGAATTGGTCCAGGTGTGGTCAATCTAAGTTGAAGCTTTCGATTCCGGAACCAAATCCCGTAGATTTCCATCTTAGGGTTTTATCTCTCACAAAAAGTCCAAAAATAAATTTTATTTGTGTAGTTAGTTTAAGTTTCTATGTTAATCTTTTAATGTGTGTGCCTGTCGGACTACATCAGGGAAATCAGAATGGAATTAACTCACCTAAAAGGGTCATGTCTGAGATGGCCACATGTTTTTCAAAGTTTAAAGAGTCACGTCAAAGGTGACAATGTGTTTTAAAAGGAGTCACGTCTGAGGTGACTGAATTGGTTAAGAGCTTATAATGTTATTGTCAAAAGTTAAAAGGGTCTTAAAAGTAAAATGTTCAAAATGACTGTAAACTCACTAAGTGTGACCCATTTGCACGATTGGATCATGGTTATGGACCAACTATGCGAATGGCTCCCAATCGGCCGAATGGACATGAGAATGATCCAGTCGACCGAATAGAAGGGGGGCGAATGGAAGAGACCGAATAAGGCAGTCGACCGACTGAGACTCAGTCGGCCGACTGAATGCGATTGACTAGGCCAATCATACGACTGAGACTCAGTCACCCGAATGAACTGAGCGAATGAGGCCAGTCAGATGATTGAACCTAGGTTCAGTATTTAAGGGCCTCAGTCGATCGCATGTTCCTCATCACACCAAAATCGCACCCAAATCGCACTCTTCCTGTTACTCTGTCAAAATTGCTACAGATCCTGATTTACATTGCTGTTAAGTTTCTTACATTCGAGTGACGATTTACAGGTACATTACTCTTTGAATCTTACCAAAATCAGAAGATTACCGATCCTACAATAGAGACACTCGATTGAATCAAGAACCAAACTATGAAATGACCTAATCACCTATGTAAATTAAGCAAAATGTTAAAATTGAGTTTAATAGGTATTAGTGACAAGTAGACGAGGATAATGGACCATTAAACACTGTTAAATGACTTAAATTGGTCAAGATTCGACCCACAGGCGATCGAACAGTGGGGCAAGCGACTGGTCGTTCGAATGAACTCCAATCGCACGATTGAACCTTACGATTGGGTCATTTGGCCGAATGAACCACCCGAATGAGTCCAGTCGGCCGATTGAACTCAATCGCAAGTCTCAATCAGCCGATTGAACTCAATCGCATGTCTCAATCAGCCGATTGAACTCAATCGCTTGTCTCAATTAACCGAATGAACTCAGTCGTACTTAAGAACAACCGAATGACTCCAGTCGCATGATTCATTCGCATGAATGAATCAAAATGGAAGTGAAACACTACACTTAGAACTGAATTCCAATGTATTATGTACTAATGATCAGGTGTTTTGTGTTTCAGGAAAAATGGCTGACCGATGGTCTCTTAATCCAAAGCACAACATATGTGCCCATTTGGACCACACGACTCGGAACGGGGCCAAGTTCTCCGAGATTATAGCCTTCCTCAAACGCTCACGGATACATAAGGCTATATCTACGCCGTGCACGCCTTACAAATCACTACACCAGGCATTCTGGGAGAATGCCTCAGTGGATCGCTCTCGTGAGCCATACAGCATCAGAAGCACCATTTTGGGTCAAGCTATCGACATTACCGCTACTGACATCCAGAGAATCCTTGAGTTTGGGGATGACTCTACTCACCCCACTAAGTTACATCCTTTGACAGTGAGAGGGTGTTTCCTCCGAATCAAGTATGCGGGGGACATTAACTCGGGGGTGCTAAATAAGAGCAACCTATGCCCACAATACAAATATCTGGCACATGTGATTCTTAAGTGCATCGCTTCGAGAAGGGGTGGTTTCGATGACCTATCAGATCAGATACAGAATGCCTTCGTGGCTCTAGTGCTGAACCACCCTTTCAGCTTCTCTAATATGATCTTTGCTTATTTCGTAGAGAACATTGAAACAAAAGGGAAAGAAGGTTTTTGTATGTATCCAAGATTTCTTCAGATGATATTCAATGAGAAGCTACCTCAGCTCCCCAAGGAAAGTCACGATGCAGTGACTTTGGAACTTATGGATGACACTACTTTGGGTAGGATGGTGGTGTACCGGGGCAAGCAAGTTAAGCCCTAGGCAAAGAGGCTGATTGGCCATTTAGCAGATGAAAGTTATGTGGCACCGGGGAGACGCCAATGGCGTCACGAGGACAGGGCTCCGACGTGGAGCCAATTGTCCTACCTACTGATGATTCAGATGATGACGATAGTGGGGGTGCCGGAGACAATATGCTTGTTCCACAGAGCGGCACTACGTCTGATGTTGTGCCTCCAGCATACGCCCCGGCTGCAGAAGTTACCGAATCAGCTGGGTTTCATCACGATTTTGTCCTTGAGACAAAAGAAGAAGAAGAAGAGTCTGATGAGGAGCCCCTCACCAGGACTGTGGGAAGTAAAGCGGTTCCCACAGTACATGGGCTTCGGGTGGTTGGTGAGCACCCAAGAGACTCTGGAGTGACAGAGACCGACCCGACCTATGTTCCAGGGTCAATCGGCAAGGTCGGAGGGGGAGCATCCACCTCGAAGGGAACGAGCAGAAAACGGATGGCTCAACCCCATGGGCAGAAACCTAAGAAGAAGCGGCGGTTGACATTCATCACTACTACCTCAGCCACTACAGCCACTACCACCACCACTACCACCTCTTCAGACACACCATCCACCACCACAGCCACCACAGCCACCACAGCTACCACTACCACTACCACACCTCCCACCACTGTAAATATGCCAACCACCACCATATCTTTCACTCCTACATCACCTCCAATATCTCACAGACCCAACCTTATCTTCACCACAACCACCACCACCACTAGCCACCAATCAGGACCCTCATCTGATCCCGCACATATATATGAATCTCATCCACCTTAATTTGGGGTAGAGGACCAGCTTTCAGCACTAAACCGTATGGTGATGCGACTGTTAGCTGCTGATGAAGAAAAGACTGCACAGATCCGACAGCTTGCAGATCTCACTGATGTACAGTCACATCAGATCTCGGAGCAGGATCAGCTAATCAAGGAGCAGGCCCAGCAAATGGCTGCTCAGAGCCTCGAGATCGCCCAACTCCAAGAGCATAGAGTCACTTCTGCTAAGAAAATTGAAGAGTTGGAGAATGCTAAGAAGACCATCATGCTCAAACTTAAAGGATCTAAAGATGAGCCTCTGAAGATTAAAGAGGGAGATGGTGATGATAGTGCTGATGATGATGTGGATGAAGATGAAGAGAGTGACGATTATGAAGAAGCAGAAAGAGGGGATGCACCTGCATCGGCCACTGCTACAGGTCAAGAGAACAGGACTAAGAACAGACAAGATCAATCAGCCTCTACCTCTGCCCCTACAAGTGATGAAACCTTGATACAAGAAAAAAGTAAAGATTAGATGATTATGTATTTATCTTCTTTTGTATTTGAATCATGTAATTGAACACAATGTACTTAATGTTTATATTACTTTAATGCCTTTCCTGTTTGATAAATTACTAATGATTTGAGTGTGAAATGTGTAAATCAAACAGATCCAAAGTACAAAAGAGATGAGTTTGATATTGCTCCCCTTCAACAGGTCAAGTCTCAACTCACAATGATTCTTGATCTGCAAGGGATTGTCAGAAGGTCAGTGAGTTATAACCCTGAAGAAGGGGAATAATTCACGATCTATCAAACGAGCAACTGGTAGAAATTTTCAAGCTCAATCCTGATGAAATAGTGAAAGATGCTCCAACATGTAATGCTACCTGTGATGACGAGCTAAATGACATTGATGAAATAGAGATAGAAGATATCACTGCAGAGCACTATCCTCAGTATGCTGACAATGAGGGTAATGTGGTTCCCAATTTGGGTGAATCCCTTGTCGGTGATACATTTGAGATGTTAGACAAAATGGAGCAAGAGTCAGAGAAGACAGAGGGAATGGCCCAAGCTGCAAAGGATGATGTTGATATCCGTAAGGCTGAATGGGCTGAATGTTTTAAAGAAGTTAGAGCCCAACGTGCTGCACCAAAGAGGGATGCCTACACCAAGCTCTACAGCGTCAAGAAACATCTTAAGGTGTCTGGCAGGATTATAGCATGGGCATATTTTGATGATCTTAACGTTTATGCCGTTAAGAGGGAGAAGGGCATAGAATACTTTAGATTTCCACATGATCTAAAGACTCTACCAGGTTTTGAGCTCAACCAGCTGGCCAAACTGAAGCTGTTGTATGCTGACCCGAGAAAAATGTCAGGCTGGTTTGAGGCTGCCCTAAAGAAAGAGTACCACACCAGGTGGATTAACTTCAGACCTCAACAACCTACAAGGTATATTAGAAGGTCTGAAATGGATGCCATTACTGGAAAACCAAAGATTGTGTAGAAGTGGAATCCTCCGCGCACAATGTCAAGAATCCCACTTCGGGAAATGACAAAGGATTTCACACCACACTTTAAGTGGTGGTACTACGATTGGAGAACAGGAGAAGCGGTCATAGTCCTAGATAAAGAGGGCCAAATGGATACAATCAGAGTATTCGATCCAATGTGGCTTACCAACTTGTCGGAAAATGATGTCTATACACTTTACAAGTGGCCTCTGTTCTATGATACGCAAGATATTGTACAGGCACTTCAGTTCCAAAATGTCATAAGACTTTGCTTCGCGTTTGATATTCACGCGGGAGTCACACAAGAGGACAAGTACAAGAAATATGAGGAGGTAATGAAGAAAACAAGACATTAGAGAGATCTAGGTCCAAGGGGGAGTTTGTTGATACATGTATGTCCCTAGATCATGATATGTGATGTAATAGATCTTGTTTGGTATGATTAATGAAATGATATTAATAGGTTGTTAGTTATAATGTTTAATGTTCATTAATGTGTCGACATTGAATTGCTTAATTAGGTTGGTGATGGCTTGATTGATTACATATAATGTTTACTAATTAATACATTCAAACATAATATAATGAAGTTATCATGCGAATGGCCCATGCGAATGGACCATAAGCATGAACACCTCCATACGAATGACTCAGTCGCACGACTGAACCAAGAGACTGGATCAGTCGTACGATTGTAACATAAGATTGGCTCAGTCGCACGACTGAACACTCAGTCGTACGAATGAATCAACCGCATGGTTCAATCGCACGACTGAACCAAACTAATGGTTCAGTCGCACGATTGAATAATACCAACCTATAAATACAACTCAATTCGTGAAAAAGGACTCTCGATTAATCACGATTCCAGACGTACCCTAGCCGCCCAGAAACCTCTCAATTCGTTCGCCAAGTTCATAGAACACATTAGATCGATTCCCAATCGATTTCTAACGTTAGTTTAAATTCTTGATTGATTCTTCGTGTGTTCTCACTGATTGGATCGCCAATCAAATAGGATTCCGCACTATTTGATCTGGTTTACACGTTAATCTCTAGGTATTTCGGTCAAATACCAGGTCCTAACAAGTCCCTAATAAAATGATGTTTGATCTCTATATGTTTGGTCCTAGAGTGCTGGACTGGATTTTTGACAATGCACAAAGCTGAAACACTATCCATTAATAATGGAGTCTTAGTCTCTGTAATGCCATAATCCAAAAGTTGGTTCTGAAGCCAGAGTACCTGAGAAGTACAACTTGCAGCTGCAATGTACTCTGCTTCAACAGTGGATGTAGCAATAGATGTTTGTTTCTTACTCTGCCAAGAAATCAAACAGTTGCCTAGGAATTGACATCCACCAGAAGTTGACTTTCTATTTTAACTTACACCCTGCATAGTCACTATCAGAGAAAGCAACTAATTTGCAAGAGTGTCCAGTGGAATACCATAAACCTAAAGATTGTGTACCTTGCAAATATCTAAAGATCCTCTTGACTACAATCAAATGAGACTCTTTAGGAGCAGCCTGAAATCTAGCACAAACACAAGTTGCAAACATGATATCTAGTCTAGAAGTTGTTAGGTACATCAAGGACCCAATCATACATCTGTAAAGTGTTTCATCAACAGCTTTACCTTTCTGATCCGCATCCAGTTGTGTGGTGTTGCACATGGGAGTAGAACAGGGCTTACAATTTTGTAAATCAAACTTATTCAAAAGATCTTTTGTATATTTTGATTGATGAATAAAGGTTCCATCAGCCTTTTGTTTGATTTGCAAGCCTAAAAAGAACTGTAATTCTCCCATTGCACTCATTTCAAACCTTTGTTTCATTAAACATGTAAAATCATCACATAACTGGGGATCAGAGGATGCAAAAATAATATCATCAACATAAATTTGAACAAGTAGCTTATGCTGATCCACCTTCTTAATAAACAAAGTTTTATCTATGGAGCCTCTAGTGAAATTATTTTTAAGAAGAAAATTGGAAAGTGTTTCATACCAGGCTCTAGGAGCTTGCTTCAACCCATAAAGAGCCTTATCAAGTTTATACACCAATCATGATGTTTATTATCCTCAAAACCTAGTGGTTGACACACATAAACTTCTTCTTTTATTTTACCATATAAAAATGCACTTTTGACATCCATTTGAAAAACTTTAAGATTGTGGAATGCAGCATAGGCTAAGAACAATCTAATTGCCTCTAGTCTGGCTACAAGGGCAAAGGTTTCATCATAATCAATACCTTCTTCTTGTGAAAACCCTTGTACAACCATTCTAGCCTTGTTCTTAACAGTAAGCCCATTTTCATCAGTTTTATTCCTAAACACCCATTTAGTGCCTATTGCACACTTACCTGGGGGTAGACGAACCAGTTCCCACACTTGCTGTTTCTTGAACTGAAGTAGCTCAAGCTGCATGGCTTCAACCCATCCATTGTCTCTCAAAGCAACATGATAGTTCTTTGGCTCTAGCTGACCGATGAAGAGAGCATAGAAATAGAAGTTAGACAATTGACTTCTTGTTGAAACTCCAGCATTGATATCACCAATAATTTGAGACATTGGGTGATTCTTCAGCTCTTGATAAACAATGAGATCTGCGCAAGTGTTTGTAGAACCTTCAGCAGCAGCAGATGGTGATGCAGACTCTTGAAACCAAGAATTAGATGGTAAATCAAAAGATGTAGAGGAATCAGATATCTCATCAGCATTTGTTGTGGATGGAACTGCTGAAGCTACAGGAACATCAAGTTTAGCAGACTCAGGCAGTTGATCACTAAACTTGAATAGGTGAGTATTGATATTATCATCATCATCAATACCACCAGGTGGAAGACATGCTGCAGAAGATGATTTATCCACATGATCTGCAACAGCTGGAGGTTGATAAGGAACATATTGCAGTATGTCCAGATCAAATAACTCCACAGGGTTTTGTGGAATCTTGTCCTTTGGAGATTCATTAAACTTCACATGCAGAGTCTCTTCAACTATCTTTGTTCTACAGTTGAAGACTCTATATGCCTTGCAAGTAGATGAATAACTAACAAAATACCCTACATCCACCTTAGGATCAAATTTGTGGAGTTGATCCTTTGTGTTGAGAATGAAACAGGGACACCCAAAGGCTCTGAAAAATGAAATTAGAGGAGCCAAGTGATATAGAACTTCATATGGAGTCTTCATCAACCTCTGTTTTACTAAGGCTCTATTCTGCACATAGCAAGCTGTGTTAACAGCTTCAGCCCAAAAGGTCAGTGGCAAACCAGAGTCAGCCAAAATCGACCTTGCAGCTTCAATTAGGGTCCTGTTCTTTCTCTCCACTACTCCATTTTGTTTTGGAGTTCTTGGGATGCTAAACTGCCTTTTGATTCCCTTGAAAGATAAAAATCATCAAGTGTATGGTTTCTGAATTCAATTCCATTGTCACTCCTTATACACTTGACTGATAGGGAATACTGCTTCTCAACATACAACACAAAGTTTATAATCTTCTGAGCAACCTCATCCTTTGAATGCAGAAAGAAAGTCCATACAAATCTGGAGTAATCATCCACAATTACCAGACAGTATTTCTTATTTGCCATGCTCATCACTCTCATAGGACCAAATAGATCCATGTGCAGTAACTGCAAGCAGGCAATGGACTTAGGTTCTTCAATAGGAGGGAATCAGACTTTATGATGTTTTCCTTTTAAACAAGCAGTGCAGGTTCATCACAGTGGAACTCCTTTATTGGTAAACCTCTCACTAAACTATTGTGGATCAGCTGATTCATGTTTTTGATATTAACATGACCCAGCCTTCTGTGCCACAGTTTAGATTCCTGAGGAGAGGCTTTGGAAAATAGGCAAGGATGGCCTTTGAGAGCTATTTTCTTGGAAAGATCTAAGGCATACACTCTTCCTGTCCTGTTGGCCCTCAAGAGAGTATGATCATCCAACACCTTATCAATCAAATTCAGAACTTTGGATGACAGAATCCTATAGTTCTGACTGGTGAAAAGAGCAACATGACCTTTATCACACATTTGACTGACACTCAAGAGAATGTATTTGAGATTTTCCACATGATTAACATCATCAAACTTTATTTCCCCATTGGAGACAAAGCCTTTGCCAATGATGTAACCCTTAGCATCATTGCCAAAAGAAACAAACCCCTTCTTTCCTTGAGAGTAGTCATGAAGAAGAGAGTTGTTCCCTGTCTTATGCATAGATCCTCCACTGTCTACATACCAGATGCTACTTTGGCATGCTGAAGAACCCTGCAATCATAAACAATTAGTTAGTTTTTTAGACCCAAGCCTTTTTGGTTTTGGGTCTATTCACATCAACAGATGGTAAACTAACAGATTTGCTATGAATAACAGCCTGAGGGGATGGAGATGGTGAAGAAGAAGAATCCTTTGGCATGGATTTTCTTCTCTGTGGTTTCAGCACAGGAGCATCTAATTGGTTGACTCTCCCCAATAGATGTTGAACCATCGTAACAAGTTGTGTCTGATTCTGTGATAAAGCCTTCAGCTCATCAGACACATTAGTGCTTGAGATTGTGGATTCCTGTGTTGTACCATCTCCCTTTGAGCAACCTCAGCTGTTCCCTGATTAACCCCTTGCTTTTTGGATTTCTTTTTGGATTTTGGGGTCACAGGTTTTGATGTTGCTGGTACAAATTTGGTTGCAAACTCAGTTTTCATTTTATCCATTTTCTTTTTAATGTTCTCATTATGTTTGAGTTGGAGCCCTTTTTATACCAGCAATCATCAGTAAGATGATTGAATAAGCCATATATTTCACATGGCTTTTTCTTCATCTTAAGTTGATCATCTGCTGAAGAAGATGAAACTACTGAAGACTTATTCTTCAGCAGTTTGCTATCAGTACTAGTAGTTTTCTTCCTTTTAGTACATGCTTTCTTGATATCTTCTTCAGTAGTTTTCCACCCTCTCTACTTGCAGTTTTCTTCCCTTTAGTACATGCAGTAGTTTGGGTTTGTTCTCCAGGTGTTATGACATGCTCTTTGGTACTTTCAGTACTTTGTGAAATACCACCTAGAGTGATCAACTTTTTGATCATGTGAGTGTCAGCATTTGAACCATCAACATCAGCTGATAGGTTCTGAGAGGAATTAATGCTGACTTCAACCTCTGATGGTGTTGTATCAG